>JANSTX010024148.1:0-15425 GCA_027564355.1 Penthetria funebris | reverse complement strand
AAAAAAAATAATTTATAGTTCATTGATGTTTTTAAAACATATAAAACATAAAAAAAGAAGAACCGAGTAAGTAAGATTATACCACATGAATCATAATTTTTATAAAAATTTTTACAAACTTACAAGAACAAAATAGTTTTGCGATAAACTCAAAAAATTTTAAAAGATGCTTTTAAATATTAAAAAAAATTAGCTGCGTTTAAATATTAAAAAAAAAATTTAAAGATGCTTTGAAACATTAACAGAGCAAACTCAAAAAATGTAAACGTAAACGTATAAGTTCGTAGCCGAATTATCCAAACTATTGGTCCAATCAACTACATGCTTCACTGTATACTTGCAACGAATGCAGTTTTTCATTTGACATTTGATGTTATATGGGTACAGGAAACGTCAAATTAACATCGTAATGTCGTTTTAGACATCCATAAGATAAACATATTAAGATGTGATGGAAGTTTCTTAACATAATTAGCCACCCTAAATTGTAGTTATTTAAACAAAATAACGAAAAAAAAAAAACCTAACCAAATAGTGTAATCACTAAAAAAAGAATTTTGAATAAATTTTAAAACAAAATCGGTCGTTGGTTCGTTGCTAAAAAAAACCCCATATTCTTACACATTACAATAAAAATCATATTTTAAATATTTTGTCGCATTTAAAAAAATTATTTACCTGTTCAACACCTGTTAAATCTGTTAGTGAACTAAGAAGAAGATTCATTGATATATCCGTGCGTAAATGCCAACGTAATCCATTTAATGAGGCTGCAATACTAGATGCTGCTATTTTACTAGGTAAATATTTGGAAAAATCATGTTCTATAAAGAGAAAGGAAAAAAAACATAAAATTTTAAAAAAATTTAATATAATTTTTTTTTTTAAATTATAAAATATAAAAAAAAAAGCGAATAATAAGCAAGTCGTACACTTTTTGTTCCTTTTAAAAATAAATGCTTAATTCATAAAATAACCATAAAAAGAATCTTTTAAAGAATATCCTCTAAAAAAATAAGATTAAAAAAAAAACATTTCATTAACAAAGAACTTTTTTAAAATGAAAAATTTCATTTTCTTGCCAAATGATAATTAAACCAAATTAAAATTGTAGATAATTCGTATATTTTTAAAATTGTTCTTTTCTGTAAAAAAAAAAATGCTTAATTCATAAAATAACTAAAAAAAAAACTTTTAAAGAATATCCTCTAAGAAAATTAAATTGAAAATGATATTCTCTTGTAAATGATAATTTAACTAATTAAAATTATCCTTAAATAATATATACTTACAAAATTAGTCACTAAATAATTAAATTAAAAAATTGAGCAGACATGTAAGAGAAAAGTATTGTAATTATTCAAAAGCGCATTAAAAATAATTTAAAAATTACATTGACATAATTGAAATTTTATCAAAAACTTAGTAAGACCACTTTCTCAGCACAGATATAAGCTGCTGGCTATGCATATACTACCTAATCTATCGGATATTGCTACTATAAGGTCAAGAGACGTGGTGGCTTTCCTAAA
Source organism: Penthetria funebris (assembly GCA_027564355.1). Lineage (NCBI taxonomy): Eukaryota > Metazoa > Arthropoda > Insecta > Diptera > Pleciidae > Penthetria > Penthetria funebris. The sequence continues at coordinate 13,893 of JANSTX010024148.1, read as the reverse complement.
CGCCACGAGATGAATTTAATGTTAACACATAAGACTTTATTAAAATATCTGGTGATTATTTACAGTACGATGAGAACCATAAATTTATGTGTGTACTAAATTATATATATATAAAAAAATAAACTGCATCGTTATAAATTATTAAAAAAGTATTTTTTAAAAATTCCTCATATAAAAAAAAATAATCAAAATATCACATTTTTTAAAATGGTTTTTAAGATTACATCGAAAATTCACCAGGTAATTATTCTTATACAAAACACTTTAATGGTTAGAGTACAAATAATTAATTATAATTTTAAACAGTGATATGTTAAATTATTTCTTACAGGGCGACATTTACCTACACATTTTTTTTCTTCTAAAATTAACTCAAATATCGCCCGTTACTGATCTAAAGTACAGGTTAAACTATACATCACTTAATAAATTACATGATTTTAAAGATTTACAAAATTTACGAGTACATTGAGATTTTTACAAGATATTGTAGTTTTATATATATGTATTTTTAAAAATATTCTATACTCTATATTTTATAACAAAAGTAGAACAACTAAATAGAAAAATGAATTTTATCATAACATCTTCAATTTATCATTTTGTTATAAACTTTACAATCTCTTTAAAAACTATTTAAAAGTTTTTAAAAAACTTTTAAATATTCATTTCTATAATTGGTAAATTTTTATGTGTATGATGTGAATTTATAACACTCGAAATATACAATTCTTTGTATAAAACCGTCTTGTTTAAAATACATTAAACAAAATAAAAAAATATCAAAAAAATTATGTTGGCCTTCAAATGAGTCAGGAACAAAAAAAAAAACTAAAATTTGTAAATTTACTGCGTAAAGAAATAAACTATAAAATTACTGGCAGCCGGCTTTAAACATTTTTAAATATTAAATTTACATCATATTATTATTTACGCATTCGTAATGTTTTTTTAGCAGAAAAAATAATTAACAATTTCGGCATATTATAAGGTTAACAACATAAATATTATGTATCATAGTCGTTTAAAAAACAAGAACTGCAGATCCTTTAATGTATTTGCGACGAGTAAATTCTGCAATTTAATTTGAATGATAAACGTGCCACTATAAATATTAATGAGCATACAAGGTAAGAAAAGGTAATTAATTACTTCGCATAATAAAATATATTTTATCTATTAAAGTTTTCATTAAAATAGTAATTACTTTCTAAAAAAAAAATTTTAATTAGCAATATAATTTAAAATCGCCTCTAAAATACGTCATACACAAGAAAGATTAATTTAAATTGAGAACGCACAAATGATTTATTATTGGAATAGTCATATCTATAGAAAAACAATTAAGGGATTTGCCGAACCTAAGGCGAAATAACTAAGACTGGAAATTAAAAAAATATTTAGAGCATTAGAATTTCAAACGATTGATAGTAGTTAGCCATTATTGATTGATATATCCTGCAAATTTTTTAAACTCAAAATAATAAACCTGTCAAAATGTGCAATTTGCCACAAACTTTACAGTGTAACTATGCAATAAAATTGGAAATAGCTGCGGCCAAACTGAATTATATAACCGTAAATTTTTACAAACACCTCATCGATGCAATGTTTGTAGTATTCAATTCAGTTTTGACATTTGGTAAAGATAAATGCTGTTCGATGCATAGTTTTCTGTTAAATTAAATTGCGCTAATTAACTGTTCCAATTGATTTCGAAAAGGCCTTGGATAGCAGCAAGCCATTGATGGATTTTCATCTCTTGCAATTTTCTTTACTGAAAATAAGGTATTGACATAAGCATAGAGCATAAGATTAATTTACATGGAAATGATTTATTATTGGAATAGTCATATCTACACAAAATTACAAATACAATATCAAACGAATTGGTTGCAGTTACCCATTAATGAATGTATATGCATTAAGTACCTTGATTCATCTATTTCACTTTGACATATAAAAAATAATTTAGCTAAAAAATCAAAAATTTCCAACAAGAGATCAATAATTTAATAATTCTTGTCATTAACATGTAATGTACCGTCTAATTTAGTTGAACAGATATTTAAAAGCGTTTTCAAAAGCGAATTCTCAAAAAAAAATACGTTTAATTTTTCATTGTAAAGTTCCATGTGATTAAAAACATATATTCAAAAAAATATGCAATTTATTATGAAATTAACATATTGTCAAACTAATAACATTATAAATATTATAAACAAAATTTTAAAAAACTAACATTATAGTCAGTGACGAAGGGAGTGGCCGATTAACATCTAAGTTACTCAACCAATAGTTACTACCTCCAAGCGGTGTCACCGGTCACCCGATCATAGTATATGTCATTAATGGCGTGTGATCGAGGCTGAAAAGATGTTACTAATGCCGTGTTTATCAACTGGTTGAAAAAACAATTCAACAAACTAGGTATCTGGTAATTTATTATTGAAATTATTAAATCTATATTTTGGGCACGTACATAAATAAAAGATCAGATAATTATAGCTTGATCAATTTCTGGAAGTTAGTTGCCATCACCGGACCAGACAAATTAACTAAATTATATTATACAGATTGATTCTGACGCTATATCGCTTAACTTTTATAATTGGTTTATTGTGAATGATCGCAGGAGTTAAATTACAAATTAAAGGTTAATAACTATATAAGTATGTAAATTCATCTCTCTATAAATATCACTAGAATTTTCCACTTCAAATAGTTGTAAATTATTGCTAATTGTCAAACTATAGATCACGATTAATAAATGTGTGAGTATGTGTATGCAGATATATCTTATCGAATATTTCTAGATTTTTACAATTGGTTTTTTGTGAATTATCACAAGTGTTAAACGAGAGACCAAGATTAATTATTATATGAATATGTAGCTTTACCTTACTAAATTTTTTCGGAACAATTAGCAAACCTAACAAAATTTAGTTGATACTTTCCAAATGTATATGTTATTAAAAACTAATTATCATCAACAAATTAATTTGAAAATTTTTATTTTCTAAATAGTTATTTTAAAAATGCCACTCATCATTCATCATGATCATCAGCACCTTAATTTTTACGTCATAAAGACGCATAGGATGACATTACGATATTAATTTACCGTTACCAATATGCATGTCAAATTTTAACCACATTTATTTCCAACATACAGCGAAACATGTTTTTATTCGTCTGCCGGTCTATCCTTATATTTGTCTGTCCATTTGTACGTCTGTTCATCTGTTCGTATCTGATCGTCTGTACGTATGTTTGTCTGTGCGTCTGTCCATCCTTAAGTTCGCTCAAAAAGTCAAGAATTCTTTAAGATATTGAGATAAGATTTTGCAGGCAAATTTTGTACATATTATACATTGTAGGTTTAAATTTGAATATGAGTAAAATTGTATTATTTTTTCAGTATCTGAAAATTTCGGAAGAGTGATACATAATACCCCAGCTACCTAGTTTTATGGCGATATATTTTTGACAAACATGGATGGAAATATATTTTGTGGTCTAGTTACCGGTGACAAAATTGGTTGAGTATCAATTAGGTGATTCCATTCATTACCAGAAAATACTTTACAATAATCCAATATGATTATATGAATCATATATTTACATATGATTTTTTAATTTATAGTTTATTATTAATTAATTAAACTCATAAATTAAATTAGTAGACTGAAAGTCTCTAAATTATACCGCAAAAATTTGCGATTTTTTTAAAATTTTAAAAAGTTTCACATTGTCTCGTATCAAGGAAAACAACTTTTTTTTGGTATTTGTAGTTTGTTTCATTTTTTTTAAATTTTTTATTTGCTATTATTGCCTGCTGCTGTTCTTTTTTATTAAATAAAAAAATAAAAAACGAAAACCTTTTTTATACTTTTTAAAAAAAAAATCCGTGCGAATATTTCAACCCTACTTATAATTTTATGTCTTATTCTTTTAAAGGGCAAATGAAACCATTAAGGACAAGTTATGTTGTGTTATGTTGTTTTATGTTGTTAAAGAATAAAAAAAAAAATTAAAGAAAAACTGAAAGCATTTAAATAAATAACAATGTTAAGAATGTGTTCACCAATCAAAATGAAATTATTCAGCTGATTAATAAGAGAACCTGTAATTTATATTTATGTGTGATCTGCATAAATTATGACATTATTATTTTTTCTTTTGTACACATAATAGGTCCTGGGAACGTGTAATAATTCAAAGGAACTATTATACATTTATGTAATATCTGAGTTAAAAAATAAAATTGCACAATATGCGTCAAATATGGCGTGAAACCAGTGAAATTTACGAATTTGGCATTTTCTTTTTAAATTTCAATCTAACCGAGACCTATCAGCAGATATAAGTTGTAAATCGTGAATACACATAGAGTATATAGTTTGATAGAGTGTATAGATATTGACAATTTAATATCCGGTGAACCCAGTACATTATGTTCATCTGCAAGACTATAAGATTTTCAAAGATTCTAATTTACAGCAACGAACATCAGTAAAGACACACAATTTTAATAATTATAATAAATTTATTGTTACTGTAACATTAAATTTAATTTAGTATGTACACTACATATTTTTCAGCATTGTAACAGATTTTACTTAACAATTAATTATCTAAATTATAATATATTGATTCCATACATAACTGTTATAAAATATGTAGTTCATCCATACTTGTAGTATTTAGTACAGTTTTTCAAGTACTTTACATTTAAATAAAGTAATATATTTATGTTTTAAGTGTACTAAATTGATTAAATATATGTAATACGAACTATACTAATTACCAAAAGCTACGATACATAGGAGCTTGTGCGTTTGTCATTAGAATCAATTTACTGCCGTGTGTGATACCTTGCGTCTTTACTAATGTAGGCTGCTATATATATACATATAATAACTACAATAATTTATTATATAATTATAATATATTGTATATAGTATATATATGTTATAGTATACACAATTCATTCTTTTCGCAATATAATAAATTTATTCTAAATTGCCTGTAACCAAGTAAGAATCGCAGTCATTCAGTTAGTTCATTTTATTTCTAATTATTTTCTTTTTATTGCATTTTATTTAATATTGGAATTTCATTGGAAATTATTCCATATAAATAATACATGCACTGCAGTAATATGCTATGAATTATGCCGATTTTCCCATTTGCAACTTTTACGCAAAAAGTGCTTCAGTTATTTGAAAAATAATACTAAAAATTCAAGAAAAATTAATGTTTTTTATTTAAATGTTTTTTTCCGCCGGGTTGTTCTCTTTGATATAAAACCAGTCGGAGATAGAGTGAGAGAGAAAGAAAGAGAGAGAGAGATGCTGTTAAATGATTTAAATTTGATAACATACTTTTTATATTCGGATATCATCAATAATCAATGAAGATCTATAAACGATACTTAAATGTTACATTGAAAAACTAGACGTACATAGAAATAGCGCTAGTTGCAGTATCAAAAATAAAAATCTCCTGATAATAATATGGTACTAGAAATAAAATAGTACTAGAAAAAATATTGTAATACAAAAATAATATGAAAGAAAACATGGTAGTAGAAATAATATGGTACTAGATCAAAAGCTTTTAGTCAATTATTCAACATTCATGTTATCAGTGCACGATGGACTATTTTGGACCATTTTGGTTATTACAGCTCTATATTCTTATTTCTACTTTTATCGAATATATTTGGCACGCTTAAGTTTTAATGCAAAAAATTAACAAATTACATTTAGTCATTCAATACATTTTTATTAGTTTAAATTCCAATTGATTTTGTCAACAAATTTTTGCCATGGAAACTCAAGTGTTTCAAATAAATTTTTTCCCCATTTTTGAGGTATATAATAAATTATTAAGTTTAACTGCTTGATAGTTATTTCTTCTAGTTGCAAACGTTTCATCACATTTTCAACCATTTCTGTATTTTTTATGAAATCAATTTGAAGTAAATGCTGCTGATCATCTGCGAATATGGTCATCATTATTTGTTGATAAATCTGTGCTAGATAGAATTTTGATCCAATTATATATCCAATAGTATCCAATAGTAAAGTTGGAGCATTTTTTCCAATATAGCGAACGTATTATATTTTTAAGTATCCTGTTAAGTTACATTATACGAAAAGATCATCGGACTCTTAAACATATTATTATCCAAATTAAGAAATATAAATAGTAAAGATATCATAAAAAAAATGTGTACTAATTGTGTAAGTATCATCATAAGACAATTGCCGATAGGCCAAACAATTTATCTCGTTATTGTAAAGACAAAAAATATGAAGGTTTTTTTGTCTGCGTAAAATATGAATAAATTACGCAGCTATTTTCGTTTGTTAATTTACATTAACAAGTTTTTTGTTTTCAAAATGTATATATTTGTATTTCAAGTGTTTCAATGTATTCAATTTTAAAATAGTAATAGACTTTTATCATACAATTTTTTTTTTTTGCTTATTTTATACAACTGAATACAAATTAGTTATATGTACATATACGAGAATATATAAAAAAATATAAACTACATGCTTGTTCGACGACCTTGACCGATCAAATGTCCGACTTGGTATGGCAAATTTGTTGAAAAAAAAAATTTGTCTATTTTATCGGATGAGGTAATATTGCATTAAAAATATTCAACAGAAACCTATGCTTTTTGAAAAAATTTCGGTCGGTTTCAAATGATCGGGTCACCACAATATTTGCCGACTGTGTAATCATTGGGTTATACATACAGTAGTTTCAGCTTATATTATCAGTGACTCAAATTGTCTAAATAACTGCAATAATTTTTTTTTATTATATGTGTAATTATCATATTAATAAATTAACAAAACTTTTCTACAATACATGTTGGATAACTGTTCGAAAAATTTGCTAATTGTATTGCAATTTTTTTTTTGCTGATTTTAGACCAGTTTTTTAAATACCATAGAAAATTCGTATTTAAATAATTTATCTATTTGTGAAAGTGGTTTAAATTGATTACAAATATGCAGTGTGTACATGATACATTTATGTATTCCTGAATAAAATCAATTTATTGCAGTTGTACACAACTAAACGCTGTTAATAATAGTTCCATAGTATGTAAATATTCAAATTAAGGCAATTTTGCAACGTTTATGGCTTTAATAAACACGTCGTGCATCAAACTGCTACTAAATGTATTAAATTAAAGGTAAATTAAGACCAAAATTAATCGAAAAGACTAAATTTTTTAAATATGTTATCGATAGAGTACGTTCAAAAAAAAATTGTCCTTCGTTCAGTAGCTACAAGTGTTAAAATAAATAATTTTATCGTTTCCGTCATTTATAGATCCATCTAAAGATCCAACCTAATAAAAATAATTGAACACACTCTTGAGTTAATAATATAAGGTTGGTAATTGTCGAAATGTTTTAGATATGTTATTGATTTAGTAAAAAATTATTGTCAAATGCCTCAGTATGTTGTTCATTTTGTAAAAAAAGTTCAAAGTTATCTACAAACAAATATTTTTGAGAAGAATTGTTTTTAAATGACAATTTCAAAATTATAATTCATTTATATTTTTTGAATCACTTACAGTGTGTACCACTACGTTTATATATAAATAAATTATCATATTTATAAACTAATTATAACTCACCTCTTGCTGCTAATGATATAAAGGCTTGTGCATGCTTTCTTATTTTATCGGGACTTATATCTGGACATTTTTTATTTTCTATTGGAAGACGAATAAGTAGAAGGTCTAGAAAATCATGTGGTGTTACAGACGATATATCCCATTTTAAACAGCCTAATACACATAATTCCCATTGCTGAAATTAATTGAAAAGCATAAGTTTTATAAATTTAAATTAAAAACATTAACAAAATAATTGTGACAACTTGTAAAATACTAAGTTTAAATATTTAAATAAAATTGGTAATATCGCAGATTAACGAAAAAACTATAGCTATAATGAACTTGATAGTACTAGAAGATAAAATATAGATGGTATTTTTCTTTACTCAAATGATTAGTATCTAATATTTGGAAATATGATGAAATAAAATGTTCAAAATCTTATCGATAATAAAAAACGATGAAATGTTGCCATTATGTCAACATATCACTTTTCATTTAAACCACATACAATTACCGTCACCAACTATGTAAAGGAAATATGTTAAAATATCATCAACTGGTGGTACACACACACACACTGCACGATATTTAGTTAATAGGAAAATATTTTGGGTAATACAACACCCAGTATCATTTAGGAGCCAATACAGCAAATACTAGTCGCGTAGATCGTAGTTTCATCACAGGTGGATCTACCAATGATGCTGACATTTGATTCAATGTGTTGTAGTAGAGATCGAAATGAATGATGATGATAATGCTGATGATATAGAATAATATATCAAAATTAAAAATTTAAAGTAGCGCACTTATTACATTATAATCATTGCGTTATCTAGAAATTGTTTGCTACATACATACTCACCCATATTAGTAAATAGTAATAAAATACAGAAAAAAATAAACGATTTATCAAATATTCTTGTATAATATGATGATAATTTTAAGCTTTCCAATATTAAATATTTTTTTATTTTTGTTTAGATCATATTTTGGGAACAGATGACGACATCAAAATGATGATCAGCTGTAGTTAAATATTAAATACTAATTTATGTTATCTTAAATATCTTTTAAATTAAATATCTTCAAAACATGAGATTTATAAATATCTTTAATTTTTTATCCTAGATCAATTTATTGACACATCCGTGTGTATAATACGGAATATGAGTTTCCAAAAAAATGTTAAAGATGCCTTAATTCTTTGCTTATAAAAACATAAAAATTATTGTGTTCTCTGTCGGCAATCAGAACATTTCCACTGTCATCTTTTTTTTATCTTAGCCTCGCACCATTTTTTTGTGCAGCAATTTTGTATATCCCTTTTCGATTGCCAGAAGCAAAACGTTCATATAGCTGCTACTGGCAATATGTGCTGTGAAGTAAGAGGTTCACCAGGTGCTACTTTGCAGTCTTTAAAATATTTTTAATTGAGTCTATCGCATAATATAAAATCAAATCTGAAATCAATTTCAGCTACTATAGTATATGTGATTGGAAGTATTTAATTTTTTTGTTAAAAAAAAAAGAAATAATATTCATGATTAGTTAATTAACTATATTTTTAAAGACATTAGCGACATTATTTTATAAATAGATAAAATCGTTTGTTGAATATATCCATAGATGCGTTTAGAAGGTTGGGGGGGGGGTGGGGGTATATAAGCTTTTGGAAAATAGGTTCCCAAATATGTTGCCCAAGGGTTACTTCGCCAAATTTTATGTTTGCCAGTAATTAAGCAGGAATTCAAATTAAAATTTAAAAATTTAACATATATATGCTGCTAAATTTTTAAATGAAGCATTCAATAATATTCTCTAAAATTGCAGATAATTTTTTTTATAAACTCGGCTCGAAGGACAATTCAAACAATTTAAATTGTACATTGAATCTTGTCTTTTTTTTTTTTTTTTTTTTTTTTTGCAAAAAAAGGTATGTATTATTTCAGCTCAAAGGACCATTCAATGAATTCTAATTATACATACAATCTAATTATAATTTCGAGTCAAATTTTATATGTTCCATAATATTGATCTTCAGCTGCATATGCAACATTCTGTAATGAAACACACATAATATATTCTTTCATCATTTCAGTATATTTTAAGTTGAATACATAGTCTGTGTGTATATTGTTGGTTTATAGCACATATTTCGATAAAATAAATTATATTTACTTAAAAACTTATCATATTAAGTTATTTTTCCTCCAGCATAATATGTAGGTACATACGACGAATATGTAGAAAAAGAGTTGAATAAAAATTTTAACAATTATATAGTTCTTATTTGTACAATACATACCTGTTGTCGCATATCAATCGCAGGTTAACGACACTTTTAAATTACATATTTTCCCATACTTGTATGTGGTTTAATGGTACTTTTAATAGCATTTTAAAATAGAAAAATCAATATATTACTCGTGTGTTGTTATTTTTCACTTTAAAATATCGAAATAATTTTCATTTTTAATTAAATTCAATTGTTCATTATCGGCATAGAAAATTGGAAATTATTGTATTCGCATATAAGTAATTGTACGTGGACTCATTGATCGCCTCGTCATCAATATGGCACACCTAACTTAATCAAATTTAAAATTGATAAAAATAACACATAAATGTAATTCATTTAAATTAGTATATACGTTACAGGTAAATTGTCAATTAGTAGTAAACGTAAATTAAATATTACGTCTTGGTTTTTTAAAAACAAAAAAGGCTAACCCATCACATTGCTTACTATACCTATCTCAATATACATAATAGCTCTTTAAATTTGTCTCTTTAAAAATTAAATGCCTTGATTAATGACTGTGTATGCATATCGGATTTATTTTTAAAATAATTTTTTTTAAATTTTATAAAAACCACTAAATAATTATGTAGCGCATAGTATGATGCAACCAAATTCTGTGAATTATAAATTTAAACATACAAGTAGATATTTATTTAATAACTTTTTTTAATGATAACATTACATTAAGTCTATATATAAATACACATATGTACTCGTAGTACACAAGACAAGATTGATTAAATTTTATACGAATATTATGTTTATCTGTCATAAATTCGTATTTCATAAAATGTGTTCAAATTTTAAAAATTTTATCAATTTTATTTTAGATAAAAATTTTTATAAAAATGTATTTTGGTTTGATTGTAATAAATTTGTTGCAACCAATTTTGCAAAATGTTTTGTCAATACAAAAAGCTCCGGAAAACACAACTCCGAAAAACTACAGAATTTACAGCATAAAATCTGTAAACTTTAAAAAGATTAGCCCCATTTTACATTAGCAAAGTTAGCATATCAGTGCAAACAAATTAATTTTATTACCAAATAGAAAAATTTGCCACAATATTATACAATTAATTGTATCGGACTGATAGTCAAATGGGAGTCATTAAAACCTGATGAACAGTTTCTTGAGGTAATATTTTAATTGTTATTAATTGCCAAAATCCTTAGGATGATGAAGCACATCCTAAGGATTTTGGCAATTAATAATAAGTAAAAAACATTTTGTCTGTATTGTGTTCATTTAGCAAAACATCATAATGATAAAATGATTTGTAATAATTAAAATTAATAAAAATTGCATATAAACAGTTTGACAATCAAAGTGTTACCAACTTTACACAGCTGAATTAAGCTTAAAAATATATTAAGCCTATCCGAAATCAGCAGTTAAACTATGTGCAATTTATTTTAACATAAAATTGTGCATTTTCATTTCGGACACAGCAATAATTAAGTTCACATTTTTACTTTACCAAATGTCAAAACTCATTTGGATACCACAAATGCTGCATCGATGCGGTGTTTGTTAAATTGTACAGTTATGTAATTTGTTTCTGACACTGTGTAACTGTTAAACGGATACACTTTCATTTCATTTTGTGTAATATAATATAAACCACACATTTACAAAAAAATAGCAAAAATTCACACTGTCAGTAACAGTATCAAGACTGCAACAATCAGAGACATTGAAAAGTATGTACTCAAGTGGCGAACTCTAAAAATTCTTGTTTTCTGATCAGAAAATTTTCACTGTTCAGCAAATTCGTAAACAAGCAAAACGATTGTGTGTGGTTCAAGGAAAAGTTCAACAACAATTTGGAAAACAATTAATATGTAGGCACATTTTAGATATTAAAACTGTACAAACACTATTTTTCAAGGTTTAAAATTGTGATCGTTAACGATTGTAGAACTATGTTGCAATATGACATGATTTTAATGCAAGAGTGATCTAAATTGATCTACAACTGGCTACTAAAAACCAACTCACAAATTAGTAATAAAAAGAGATTATGTTAAGACTAAATTAATAGTCAAAATAACAAAAGCAAAGTAAGATTAACTTCGAAAATGGAATTCACAAAAGACAAATGTCAATCAAATGAATCTAAAGATCTCAATAAATTGTTGTCAAAAATTGAAACAATAGATATTAGAGCTATAATTGCAATGTTGTTATTTTCGACAATATCCAGAAGAATGGGAGTAGGCTAGTGTTCAAAACTAAATTGAAAACTAATAAAATTTACATATTCAAATTGACCAATATTGCATGTAATTGTAACAATAAGCAGATTAGAATTGTTGAAACTTACCGACGATATTTTTACGGTAACAGATGAGATCTGGAATAAAAAACGATGCAACTGATATAAAACATAGAAACAATAAATATTTTGACCAATGTGATGTTCTTTCACAGCATAAGATTTACAGGGAATGAATTTGTTGTTGACTGCTAAAATAAAAGCACATATAGATAAGAATAGATTAACACAAAATATGTCAAAATCACCAATTGGTATTCAATTACCATATTAAATATCCGTGCAACATCAAATTAAAATTTCCGAATGATCGCTATATTCGCTATCATTTATTCACTTAAACACGATTCACCGAAGTCTTTAAATTGTACGATACTGATAATCGAAATTTATTACTTTCGGTAAACAATTTTATTATAGTTATCGACTTTCGGAGAATAGCCGTTTTCAATAAAATGTAGCTTTTGACGACATATTGGCGCTTATTAAATAAAATATCGAGCAACGGATTAACATAAAGAGTTTTGGCGACTAAGGAACAATTTTAATGTTATTTGCACTTTATAAAGCTTACAAATTTCTTGGTTTCCAAGGACTGATTACAACCGAAAAATATTTATCATATATTTAGAAAATGTATAGCCAACTTTCTAAAATGTTTTCCGGTTTTCAATATTTCTCAATCTATAATTCGTTTATGAGCTATTTTTATGTATTGTATATATTTTAGACAACTTCTATCACCTGTGTAGTCTCCTGATACAGAAAGTGGTTGAATTTAATCGTTGTTATTACGTTGTCGTATCCCTTCCAGAAAAAAGAGATAGATTCTTGGCGACTGAAGAAGAAATGTGTACGAAATTCTTGCGATTCTTTTAAGGTACCTAAAGTCAAGCAATTGGGCAAAATCATTTTTGGACAATTCGTTACTGTATGTAAAGAAACTCTAGGATTAATGTGCTATTTGACCTTTGAGACTTATAATATTTTCATTTTCTCACTAACCTTAATAACCGTTATTTATAATTTATTATTTTATTTGAGCCATTATTGAATATATTCCATAACAAAGTAAGCTGAAATTGTTTTATGTAGAGAATAAGACATAGATCGTTCATTAGACAAAAAAAACTGCATAAGCTTTAAAATAACCTATTAAAAATAAATTACAATATTAACCATTGTTATTTTGGAATAAGTTTTATTTTGAAAGAGTTTATTTTTTTTTCGGACTACCGATATATTTGTACAATTTTTATTTTCGAATAATTGTAATTTTTTGAAAAATTATAAATTTTCGGACAACTGTCAATTTTCTATCAATTGCAATTTTCGGAGAGTTATCGGTTCGCAATCAAATATTCATATTTTCATATAATTTGATCATTTGATTGACGTATCCGAAACATTTTGTGTAACGACATATATGTTACGCCATTTACTCGAAGATCGATAAAAATGGCGATAATATAGAATGCGCTTATGAACAAAAGATCATGTCGTTTAAATTTTACAATGAATCGTTGTATAGTATGTCGTCTACTACTCATCGACATCACATTTTTTTTTGTATCGGTTAATTTAAACCTATGCATTTGGAATTTAATCATAGATATTTCAGTGATTTCATTCATAAATGGATATAATAT
>JANSTX010024126.1:0-15430 GCA_027564355.1 Penthetria funebris | reverse complement strand
GTATATTGCATATACTTTAACTGATATATAAATAAAATTTAAAATATAAACCATAAATCAATGTCCAATATACATATTTTTTATTTATTATCAAAATAGAGTATTTTTTTGCAAATCAAATTTAGATGTTTTTGACAATAATAATATATAATAATTTTAAACCGCATATTGAGACGACATCTTTTCAACATTACTCATCTTATTTTCAAAACAGCCAACCATAAATCATTCAGGAAAATGTTCGATTTAAATTCATATACGAGAAAATATATATTATATGGAAAATATTCACGACAAAATTGGAGTCAATCTTTGAAATTAATGCAAGAGAAGTAATTCCTTGGGAATTGGAATAAATTTTCCATATTTAATTTAAACAGATAATTTTAAAATTGGGTGTATATTTTATTATACGTATTTTTTTTTTATATCATTAACATGTTCATCCGTCTTACAATAAAAGAGAGATCCTTGCCAAAATTTTTGGTTTTATGATTTTCTGGTACATTGAAATTATTTCCGCTTTGGTAAATTATAGTGCCATAATAGATCTATGAATTACAAATAATAAGAGAGTCTTACGTTATTGCTATATTGTCATTATAATTCAAGTTATATTAGCGTATATATTGTAAAATATGGTACAGAAATAATTTAAATTTTTTTATTGAATACATTTTGGCACAAAGTTTACGCGATAGCTAATTTATTGAGTTACTCATAAATTATTGAAATATGCAATGATTTTATTCACATAGAAATGGTTTTTTTTTTTATAAATTAAAGTTTTGAATTAATTTTTGTTTATATACAGTTATGGATGCAGGTGTATATAGTGATCGTTATGTCTAAAATTTGATCACTATAAACTGATGGGTTTCTTATTCAGTTAGTTTTATAATAATTCATTTTTTTTCTATTTATAATATAATTATATTTATGAATAATAAGTTTCTCTTTCACTTGTCATGTTCCCCAATATGATCTACTTATCATTATGTAAACTGTACAGTACATTATTCTGTTCTTAGTACAACTAACTAAATATATCATTTCACTGACTACCAAATAAATTTACATATATTATTTATTATTATTATTATTATTATTATTATTATTATTATTTGTCATATGTCAGGAATTTTCTATTCATTTTCATGTATTTTGCTGATGGTAACATTTTGATAACAAAATATTCAATTTCTTTTTATTCTATTCTGTTTTTTCTGATGTATATTCACATATTGAACATAAGGTGGGCGTAACGTGTTCATCTCAATCTTAAAAGGGCATATCAATGACATTTTTTGATATTTTCTGACAAGTAAAATGTTTTAAAAATTGTAAAATTTGTAATATTACTTATAATGCACATATATATAATATATGGGTCTATAGTCTATACTTCAAATTTCAAATATTCATCATAAGATGGAATCTGTTAATGTTAATTTTAGGGTCAAATATTTTAGATACTCGCATATGGATGGATACATTAAAATAATTATGTATATGTTTTCAAGAAAACATGATAAACAAATGTTATTAATTGTTTTTCTTAATGTGATAGACAGTTTTGTCATGCAATGAACCAAAGTCAATTACGTTTAGGATCTATCTAATCAATGTATATATATATACTTCTATATTTGTTAACTTATGGGGAAAATCAATCTGTGCAATAAAAATGTTTACCCTTTCAAATATTTGGAAATAGAAATAATTAATTTTTATTTTCTACAATTTTTCCAATTTATTTTACCAGAAGCGACATCAGAATTAATGATTTAGTCTTTCTTTTCTTGCACCTTCTTTGTATATATCATTTTAAATTTAAATTAACTTAAATAGATGAGATTTTTAATTGATTTAACAAATGTGTCAGCAAATATTTTAGCATTTAAAATAAATAGTATTTTCTGTTTTCGTTTTGTGGGTTAGTAATAATTAAACGTACCTCCTTGCCTATATATACGGAATAAGAACATTGGAAAATTCTATTTGGTTTTAAATTCATTTCAATTATATAGGAATGCCTTATAGATGATTAAAGTATAGTTATAACTCATCAAATCATCAGAAGTCAGAACATAGGTTTTTGTAACATAATAAATAAATAAAATATAACACTTTTTGGTTCCAGAATTGTTGGATTTTGGTTTGGCTTACAGCAAAGCAGTGATATCATTATGGAATGTTATTATGGAATTAATAACTGAGAGATCTGTTTCTAAAATAAATTTTCTCAAGAAATTGATGGCTGAAGTTGTTGGATTTAACAATCCCGGATTTCTATTGAAGGGGATATCTAAAGATTATGGTTTATGCCAACAAATTAGAAACATTTTAGCAATTCTAACCGAATATTCGTGGCGAATTTTATGATTTACCAATTGAAATTTGTGAAAATGTGATGGGAAATATTATAAAAAGTGCTCTCATTTGTGTGACTAACAGAGACTGACATTTAGCTAACATTGTCTCTTCCATACGTAATACAAAATATTTAATAAAACATTTATCAGCATTTAATTCACTTAGGGCATTCATGAAAAATTGCCTTATCTCACAAATTGTGGTCAACATTTTCAACTCTGTATGTCTCCAATCTCTGGTGTTAGACAGCTTAATGATGATTCTTTTTAGACGTTTCTCGTGCAGTGTACGCTCCTTTAATTACAGCATAGAAGTTCAAATATTTTGTTTTTCTACGAGAATAAATTAATGTAAAAAAAAAAAAAACTTTTTTCGAATAATAGTTCATGAACTCTATCTATTTAAATCAAAATATATATTGTTACTATTAATCATTACAACAAAATGATAATTTTATATATATATATATATATATCTTAAGAAATGTCTTTATTTTGATGAATATCTCATATATATGTGGACCAAACTATAACACAATGTTATTGGGTACAATGAGGAAAAAAAGAAAACAAGAAGGAAAAAAACATGACTATAGAGTCTCATTTAACATCCATTCAATAATTTTTTTTTTTCTATTTTCTGTTAACAGATCACTTGCCATTTACGTTTCTAAATAAATTCATCAAGGGATAAGGAAGCATAAGGGTCAATCCTTAAATAAAACATGAGAACTTTTTTGTTCGTTTAAATAATATGTCTTGTCCAGTTACAGAAATAAAATTTAGTGTTTTATTTAGCAAATATATAATAGTAATACTAGTAGATTTCTACATTTATATGTATATACATATTCGTACATGCAACACGAATTAGGGTGAAATATAATATATTTACTATACATAAACTGAAATGAATTGTTAAGCACTTTTGAGTGACAAAAACTTTTATAAATGTGTCTATTTATTACAAATTAATTTCAATAATATAATATTAATAAGTTACAATTAATGATATATGAATTTAAATAGTGTCTTATGTAAATTGTCTTGATGAAAGGAAACTAATTTAATCAGAGACATATATTGGTTAATCAGTTAAGATATATAAACAGTAGAACTGGCAAACTGTATAGTACCAAGTTCTTAAGTTCTATATCTGTTACTTCACATTTCATTTAAATCTTCGTTGCAGGATCCCACCACAAGTTATCTTTGGATACTATATATTAACAAATTTTAAATATGGGAACATTACCCTGGAAGATATGTTATTGGATTTTTTTCTTTATATCCTGTTCCAGTTGAACAATGTAATGTTTACTGAGATAGCCATTTTTATACCCAATCATTTATTTTCATTGGAGCCAAACATTCAGCTACAATATATTGTCTAAAGAAATGAAAAAAAAACATGATATTACTGAGATATCAGCATCGCTGTCATTGGAAAAAGATGCATAACGACTTTCTACATATTTCATCCTCAGATACTAAAACTCTATCTATAACGGTCTCTGAGATATTTGCAATTTAAATAAAACAGATCTTCGGAGAATTATGATGTCTTGATACAAATCCACAAACCTATGAAATGTACCAGCAGTTTTCATCAGAAACAAAAATTTCAATGTCTCGTAAACAATTGCGGAGATAGAGACATGCTGTAAATAGTAAAATACGTACTAATGCCTACTACATTTTATGCACAACCAAACAGCTGCATTATTTCGTTTTTTTTAGAAACACTCGTATCATGTAAGCAGAAGTTTAATAAAAAGTTAATTGCAACAACTTGTTATGTTCAACTAGAGTCGTTTTTAGTAACAGTACTAGGTTTATTTTTTGTAGATCATTGGCTATTGACCTTGGTATATCTCACTAACAAACACATAACATATAAAATACTGTATTCTGCAATCAGTGAACTATGGCATGAATAATGTATATATTATAGCTACATTTGATCAAGTTTAATATAAAATCACTACGGATGCAACCATGAATGAATTTTATCTTGATAAAATTGATAGACTGAACTTTGTCACATCGGTAGGCTATGAACTTGGGTTTCGTTTAGAACGGCCTTGATCACTCAATATTAATTATATCACCTTTACACTGATTTGTTATCTAGCTTAAAAAACTAGTTGTTACAGTCGATCACTATTTTCAAAATAAATATTTAACGTACAATTATTAATTTACTTCGAGATTCATATCAATTTATATCCTTACAAAACATTTATAGTAATATAAATAAATAAATAAAAAAATAAAAAAGAAAAATGATGTGAATTACTCCATAGGGAATTTTGATATAAACACAGCGACAGTGCATATAAAGTCGAATAGATTATTATATTAAGGAATAAATAAAAGGCATTGATAGATCGAATCTTTTGGTATTTTTTTTTTTTTTATATCTGGTTTTCTAGTAACATTGTAGTTACAGAATATTATAAAGAAAAAAAAAATAGATTCGCAATAATTTGTAATGGGTGAACTGTCATAAATAAAATTGATGATTCGAAAGCTATGGAGAAGAAAGATATATATTCAACTTCATTATTCATTTTATTCTCCTTTTTAACTTTATTTTTTTCATTTCATTTTTTCATTTAAATTTTTATACATCGAGATTCTAAATTATGATATACCACATTACCATCTGGTTACATATTAATATGCAAATTGGTAATTAACGATATATGTGGTTGAATTAATGTATATAATTAGAGCTTAATAACACTAAAATAAAATTTTAAAAAATATTTGTCACAACATGATGTTAGTTCAAAAATAGGTGATCAACCTCATCCTAGCACTTACTATTTTACTGAATTTAATTTGATTAGGGTAATTTAAACACTCAATTCAACTTGATCCGGAAAACAACTCATTCAGAATGCATGATATTAACCCAGACATAATATTGGACAATCTTTTATTATTAATTTATAATTTATATCAAAATGATTAATTTTTAAAATAATAATAATTTTCAAAATAATCACCTGACCTGATATTGATATTGAAACGATATGTGAAGCAACAAAATTCATTTCCCATTTTAAGCTAATTAAATAGTAACCTCCAGAGAATAATACCGTTTTAGTACATATATTACATACAAATAGGAAGAAGTGATCTCAATAATAATTTGACAATTAAAATTTAATTTAAAATTACTTTTTATTTCCAAAGATGTAATGGAATGGCATGTGGACTCAACAAATTCAAAACATTTTTGATTTTCAGTGGCGAATCTATACATTGACGGTATTCCTCGTCTAATTTTTATTAAACCTATTATTTATAATTCTGTCAGCACACAAAACACATTTCTGCTATTATCTTTTATAGATTTCACGACACATATGTCAGCAGTGTGTTCTTTTGTGTAGCAATCTTTAATATCTAACTATGATCGAGTTAGCAGTGACACTGCGTAGAGATAAATATACGAGTTATGTAATATTATTGGAAGTCGGTCACTGTATACTATAAACATAAATATTTATTATTGTAATAACAACAGAAATTTATCAGTAATTCCATTCTCTAATAAGAAGCATTGTGTACTAAATGGATTTACTAGTAAATTCCATATAATATAATCGTAGCACATCTACCATTTTAATACTGTTGAAGATAAAATGAATTTTCTTTATAAGACAAGTAAAGAAGTCAATAAAGGTGTCATTAAATCTTTCTTAATGACAATCGTAAAGAATTACCTTAAACATATACAACGTTTTTCATTTGCCATGAGATCATTAGCTATATGGTGATAATTGTATTTTTCTCTATTCTTTAATATCACATTATTCTTTCTTGTGTACATTACTTGATCGTAAATTCGATGTAAGTTACCATAATCAGAAGATAGGAAACAGAGACGCATTTTACACAGCATAGAATAATCAATTAATTGTAAATATTACTTTAGCAATAGCTAAGCTGTATAATAATACTGTGTAGAGCTAAGCTAATAAATTATAATGTACTTGTTTTCTTCTTTTTTTTTATTTTTGTTCAATAAAATTTCCTACAAAGGCTGTTTGTAAACTAATAATTTTTATCCTGAATTTTTCAGATTTTACGATATTTGTGACTATGTGTTTTTTTTTTTTTTTTTCTAGTTTTTTTTCCATTAGATGGATACTATAATTTTGTATAGAATATAATTTAATATATAGTTGCAATACTCCATATAATAAAACGCAATGTCATTATAGATAATCTCATAAACTAATTCCATCCAGAAGACATATTTATGGGGCTATACGTAAAGTTTAGTAGTTAAATTCAATATAAGAATCGTAAGTTGATCTATAAAAATGAAGAAGGGAAAAAAAAAAAAAAAAAAAAAAAAAACAAAAAAAATAAGGAAAATTTTTGGTACGAGAAGTGTATACATATATGGACGTGTATATTTACTAACAGTCGAATGATACCAGAAGAGACTGTTGAGGACACAAAAGAATAATAATGGTAATAATAATAGGATGGGTGACCAATTAATTGGTTTATTACTCGCAAAATAACCTTATTATTGATTAATTTACGTGAGTTTCATTATATCCAATTGTCGTCTACATTTTATACAATTTGTTAATTTATTTTTATTGGACGAGTTTTACATTAAAAATCTTTATGTTTTTCTTTTCCATTTTCTTTACTACGTCCTATATTTTTTTTTTGTATTTAAAAATAATTATTTAACTTTTGTGATGATACAAAATAAAGTGAATTCCTTTACGGACGAATAGTATTTTTATTATTATTTTTATTTTTCTAATTTTTACTTTTTTTTTTGCCATATAACAATTTTATATGATATCTTCAATAAAATGAAATTAATGTGATTGATCAAATTAATGGACTATCATCATCATTACCTGATGGGTGTAGTCTTTCTTATTTAATTATAAGTTGCAAATGATATTTAATTTGTTGATTTATAACTAAAATTTAATGTTGTTGTTGCATCATAAATCAGATCAATGCCGACAATTGAAATTAGAGTATAATTTTGATAGAGTATATAAAGTTTTAGAAACAAAAATTGTACGTTGAGAAGAAGAATTTAATTTAAGTACACACCATCGATATCACCGATTAACCATTGCTGAGTATCAAATTGATCCAGATCCACTTTAAAATACTGTTGACATAATAACCAAGTTAGAAAGCTATAAAATAACACAATTCCATCCAAAATGATAAGATTATAAATGATAAGATTATAAATAAGTTAAAAATTATTGTATTGAGAGTCTCCAAATATGTTCTTTTAATAGCGACATTCTTTGTACGTGATCTCTATAATAATGCCTTCTTGAATACATCCATCTTATTATGATTTTATATCCTTGATTAAGTGAGTTACCAGTTATTGTACGTAGATCTTAATTGTATTCGTCTTCATAATTTGTATTGATCTGAACTTATCATCCTCTAAGTTTTGACAATTATAAATCGACTCGAGTCTGTATAATTTCTTTGTGTACACAAATATACAATATTTTTTGTTAAATAAAAAATTGAATAGTGTGGGTTCTACTTATATATTTTCTGGATACGTTAAAATATAATGCAATTCCTTGCTATAAATTGTAAAAATCATCTTAACACAGTATTGGGTCAATTTCTATGTGACGATTCTGTTCATTTGTGACAGTT
Source organism: Penthetria funebris (assembly GCA_027564355.1). NCBI lineage: Eukaryota > Metazoa > Arthropoda > Insecta > Diptera > Pleciidae > Penthetria > Penthetria funebris. Next base: position 7,370 of record JANSTX010024126.1, on the reverse strand, counting down.
ATGTGTTAGAACTGACAATTATTATTTAATAGATTAAATAAATTTGAAAATTTTTCTTAAAATTTTTCATCATTTCATTATTATCATTTTTCTTGTTTATTTCCACTTATAGTAAAAATGTGTAAACGAAAATTACCTTGGTGGCGTATACAATTATTATTTATGGGGCATGGGTATAAAAAAAAAAAATGAAGATATTTTTATTCATACAAGCGGTAAATCGTGCTCAAGTGTCACTATTTGTCTATAGAGTTTCTAAAAGAAAATATTATATTCCTTTATGATGCTGGTCACTCTCATAGTTATTCTTCAAATTTTTATTTACTCGAGTAATTTTATTCAAGTGCAGAAATTATACGCCATCATCATCATCATATATAATAATGGAAAATAAACCAAAGCAAAACAAAACAAAAGCACGATTTTAAGAGCTTAAGGGTTGATTTGATATTATTTTCCCTTATTCGTACATATAGACAATAATATAACAAGTATCTTCATTCAAACAATATATTTAGTGAATTTATGTATACGTGGTGGTTGTTAGATATTCAGGTCACAACAATAGAATATAGACTAGATATTTTAAAATTTTTCTTTTTAATTTTTTTTTTTTTTTATTACTTATAATTCATTGTGTGGCATTTATATTCATTCATTCATCCATTCGTACATGATTCATCTTGAGTTCCAGAAAAATCAAAAAAAAAAAAAAAAAACTAAATTATATTTTTTACCATTTGGCAGATCAACGCTATAAATTTTATACTAAAAAAATGGTTACATTTATTTTAAAGTTTGATTATGTATATATTTTTAAAATTTATTATTTATTTATACAATGTTTGTTTAATCGGGCCTTTACTATCGTATACGAGAAGAGTAAATGAATAAAAGTTATCCAAAGAAACTTTATGTGCCCGTATTACCTCTTGCAAATATCCTCTTTTTGTATATCCTGTATAAACTACAATAGTATATTGCAACAAAGTATATAATATTAATATCCTTTATTATTATAATATTAACGACATTAAAACTACATTTTTCCATATATAGTTATGACAGAGAGTATATACGTTTACTGGTGTCACCTAAAGGGAATTTAAAAATGGGAATCCTATAACAAAATATTCACCTAAACATAAAAGTGTGAATAAAATTGGATTATCTCTACGGGATTGCTTTATTTAATGATTGAATATACAATAATTTTTATCCTTTATAATATGTTTTTATTATCTTAACAGCATTGTGTTATATTTATATCCTTGATTTATGGGACGTTATATAGTGTAAATAAAGTTTCGAATAGTCTAAAAAAAAATTGAAATGTCTGAAATGTTTCATAAAATTTGAATAAACTGCGTATTATAATATTATTAATAATAATAATAATAATAATAGATATAGAATTTATATAAAATTACTTAAATATCATCATCATTCATTTTCATCTTACAATGTTTCCTTTCAAAATAAAAATTATTTTTTTTCCTCATATTTAGTCCACCAAGTTTATATATAGAACAATAGATTTCATTGATATTTACAAAGTATATTTCTCAACTGTCATCCATCCTTTCATTATTTGATCGTTTTATAAACTACACTTTAAGAAAATCAAAAAAAAAAAAAACAAAAAATATTATAAGAACATTACAAAAAAAATCTGTGAAAAGATTACATAATTCTTATCCCTTCACGGTCTACTTAACATAATCAAATTTCAGATTCAAATCCAATCTAAGTTATATCAAATTACTCACACCCTCCAAATATTTATATTTATCATAGCTAGCGTATAGTGAAAGTAGTATATACATAGTTTTCATTATCCAGAATTCTGTTTTGTGTAAAGGAATAAAATGGTTTTAATTCCCATAATAAAAAGGATCTATATATATATTACTTATAAATATATACAAGAATGGAGGTGACTAATGTCATGGTGATATAAACCAATTTAAGTGAAAATTGGATAATTAAATATTATTAGAGAAATGACTGAACACACACGTTGTTTTTTTTTTTACACTATATGTGGTGTTCAATAAAATGGAAAGAAGAAAATTTAAGGATAACAATAACTATTTGTCTGTTTTCCTTATTTTTTTCTTCTTATTACTTATTCAAAATCATACGTCTCTGCAAATTCCTCAACGTAACAAAATTATTCGTCTTTGTACAGAATGTACAGAATGGTCGTCATAATAACAACTATTGGGGATTTAAAATTAAATAAAAATAGTGTATTTGGGTCAAGAGATGATCGAAAATTGTTTTCTGTCCCTATTAGTCAGATTTTCTAAATTGACGTCACATATGTCTTGCAAAATCCTCAAAATTTTCCAAAAGTTTTACCAACATTTGCTGATATTCATAGTAATGAATTCTGTCAAATCCATATGAGAATGAGTTATTTACAATGAGACGTATTCCTTTTCATCCAAACTTCCGCAGGAAACTTTTAGGATTGTAGGCAAGAATATTGATAAAGTTTATAGAAAATATTTATATTGTTTTCATATTAGGACACGAAAACTGTATCTATAACCGTTTCCGAGATAATTGCTTATGAATAAAATAGACACATTGTGATGTCCTGATACACATTTAAACACCAATGAAATGTACCGACGTTTTTAATCAAAAATTAAAATTGCTATTTCTCGTAAACTGTTAGAGGTAGAGACATTGTGTAAACGGTATAAATTACGTAATAATGCCAACTACCAGATATTCTGCTACAACAATTAGTCTAAAAAAACGGAAAAACTTGAGCTATTACAAAGTTGTCAGTATTGTTTATAATTGCAAAAGATGCGCAACACTTTCTATTTATTTCATCCTCAGACACGAAAACTCTACCTATAACAGTTTCTGAGATATTTGCATTTTAAATAAAATAGACCTTCTAAACATTATGATGTCCTGATACAAATTTATAAACCCAAATGTACAAACATTTTTGATCAAAAATTTAAATTGCAATTTCTCGTAAACGGTTAGATAAAGGGACATGGTGATATTCTGCTACAACAATTAGTTTAAAAAAACGAAAAAACTAGTGCTATTACAAAGATGACAGCACAGGTAGATTCATTCGTCCATACCTACCAATAAGCTGAACATATATTAATAAAGATCCCAATAGACTGATACAGACTAAAGAATACAAATTGCTTTAAATATCTTGGCATTCAATTCGGCCCGATTAAAAGGTTATTAAAAAGTCAATGCACTTTCTATGGTCAAATCTTAAGAGAACTAGTGTACCGAACAGAATTATCAAAAATCTATGCTATACATATAACTAATTAATTTATAATAATTAATTTAAATGGAATTGAATCGGTCATACAGAAGTGTGGATTGTTGATGTTGTGTTGAAATTGTGTGATGCCCTATAAGGCAGTTTTCATTCTCAATTTCATCGTGTTACTTACAAGTAAATGTTCACTACAAAAGTAATAATCTCGAAATTTACTTGTAGCATTTTTAGTATTAATCTATTAATAATATTATCAGCACAGGCTGAATTGTTACATTTTAGATATTGTAATCCAAAATTGATTTTGCATAGACTTGCATTATAAATTATAAATCTCTATTTTCTGTACAGAACCAATATCAACTTGTTTAAGCTACTCTGTCCATTTGGCTATGTGATGCATATCAATTAAGATTATATACAGTTATTACTGGATTGGTATAGATCTTATGTTAAGTAGCACTTTATAAGACATTTTCCTTATCGAGGCGAGTATATTTTCTTTATGTTATTTAAATTTTCAGCATGTAGTTCTCGATAAGCAATATTTTCGAAGAATTTACTGTTTTATTAGTATAGTGAAAGGATGAAATTTTCATTTCATGTTATTTATCATTTTATTAGCAAAACGAATAACATCTCCTCATATATGCCTAACCAAAATATATATATATATAAATAGGAAACATATCAAGACTGGTTGATTACACATTGTCACAGCTCCGGTCAAAAACAGAAATTAAATAGATTGTAGGGTGACCATTACTAATTGGTATTGACTTTATACCATATAGTCAATTCCTATTTTGTTTACATAATGTGCAATTAAGGATTGTAATATTTCAGTATATTGATAGGGTCATTCCATATATGCATTCATATGTTTCACATATACCATTAACATATTACCAACTTAGAATATCTACGAGTATTATTACTATTTGTTTTCTCATACTCGAATACATTTATCGAATGCATATTTCTGCTAATATTAAATTTTCCAATGCGTATATAATTGTTTGCACTATATATGTAAGTAAATGCAATTTAATATACTATATGCAATTATAGTTTAGTATATTTTCTTATACAATGGAAGTTGTAAGGTGGTTACAGTTATTTGTAAGGGAGTAATTAAAAGAATTTATTAAATAATAGATTAACACAAATAGCATTCTTTATATTAAAAATCATTTAAAAAATTAATAAAAAATTAATAAACAAGTCCTTTGTACACGATGTAAACATCCATTTCAATAAATTGTACAGTAAGTAGGTGATAGTTTGTAAAATGAATTGTTAACTTATGAAAGGCCGGTCACACTTTTTGTCAGTACTATTTTTAAAGAATTAAAAATATACTCATTTTCCTACCAAAAAGAAACTGATGATTAATATTTTAGAAGGATGTATTAATATTCGAATAAATAAATTAATAAAAGAAATAAATCCATACATGAATCCTTTGAAACGTTATGTCCCTTAATTCTATCAGAAACTTTTAAACAAAGAACAATCAATGCAGTCAAATATTTTTAAAATACTATGTTTACACCTACGAGTATTGTTGGTCTTCGATTCAATTTGAAATTTACTACTACGTTTAGAAAATAATTATAAAATGTACAGTAAGTAGGTGGTAGTTTATAAAACGATTTGTTAATCTTATGAAAGGGCGGTCAATCGAAAAATTTAAAAAATAACAGTAACACTTTGTCAGTACTTATTTTAAAGAATTTAAAATTGATAACATACACCCATTTTCCTACCAAAAACAACATAGATTTGAAATGCAAAATATATGTCTTGTATTTAAGTCTAATTCACTTTGGATGCAATTTTAAGCTGACTTTATCTAACAATTGCTAATTTTGTGCTTACATATAAAATGTACATTATTTTAGTTTCTACTACAAATTTTTGGTAATTTTAATCAAAAATATCTACCCTGTACCTTCAATAGAAATGAAGTCAATTTGAATATATAGATACATATAATACTAAGTGACCAATCACTTAATTCCAGCATACAAGATATGTAACATGTTAATTTAGTGTCAATGACATATTTATGATATTATTGAATTTCGCTTAAAGCATATAAAACTATATGTTTAATCTTCAAACATAATTGTGCGTATATAATACGGGTTTTATATTACCATAAGTATACATCGATATTATCGTTACTATATATTACATTTAAACAGACATTTTCTAAGTAATAAGCTCTAAATTATGAGTCTGACAAGATACCCTATGGTCTTATTTGAAATCTTATGTAAATAGTAAATTTTATATTAACGAAAAATATCATTGAAATAATAATGACAAACAATAGGCAAATAAGCATTTTTATACTTTGTTGCGTTTAAATTCAAACAAAATAATTTCACATATAAAATATTAAATTTATGTCATACTTTGATAGAGGTCAAAAGCCATGAAAATCATAAAGTAGCATAACAAATTCACTTATATACGAGATGGTATATTTATGCATATTATATACAATTTACATATAGAGCATTTCAATTTTTACATCGGTAATTTGAGGACAGACCTACCCTTCCAAAATATTTTAAATATAATAAATAGAATATTACTCATCGTAACTTTTCCTATTTATTATTCCCACCGTAAAAATGTAACGACGACTTCTTTTACAATCAAACAAAAGACTTTATTAGGTTGCATTTTTGGACAAAACAAATCCGACATCCATTGAAAATCGCCAACTATTCAATCTATTTTATTGGTCCACTTTTTTTTTTGTCTTTCACTTCAAATAAATAAACCACCGAAGAAGTTACTATTAAATTCATGGTAAAATAAATAGTTTTTCTTTTTTCTATTTATCATTTTAAGTGTAAAAATTTTAATATCTTATACTAGTATAATATGAGCTACAATGTTTGCGATATTTTTCTATAACTTACATCGTAAAATATATAAGTTATAATTTATCTTTATTTTGTTGTTTGTGGTGGTCTATATAATAGTAATTTAGGGTTCAATATCAGTTCTTCCCCTTTTCAGTGTCAAAGTCTAAGTCAGATCAAAAAAAATTATAATAATTCAACTTCTACATAAATTTAACAAAATAATATTCTGTTGTTTCGTAAATTGTCAAACAAAATGTATTCGAATTTGTATTCTACACTCAAATGTCTCTGACATACTGGAATCTTAATTTTTCGTTGACATATATGCAGGTTACATTAAATGTCCATCACCCAAACAACTAAATTTAATAATGAATTTCCTAGTACTTATAGGGATATAGCAGAGTTTTAACTATTTGAAGTATCGATTGTGTTTATAAAAATGTGATATTACAAAATCAGATGAATTTAGAAACATATTGAAAGATAAATCGTTTTCTAAGTCTAAATCTTAACTCACCCACTAACAATAATTAGCAACACTGCAAGTGAATATTGATGATTTTAACTATTAAAAAAAATTCGATTTTCTTCGTTTAATACAAATATTTTATCAATCTTTGATTGCAGGAAAACTTAATAGAAACTTTGTTTCGTATGACGAACGGAGTTTCCGAATAAAATCAAAATAATTATAACTTGTCTCTATCCTCAGTTAGAACAAATATAAAGAATGGGAAATAATATGGTAGCAATTGGTTTAATCAATTTATTTAGAAAATTTCACATAAAATATTTGAATACATGCAAATTATGTAAAACATTAGCTAAGGATCTCGAAGAAACTACATTTATATCCAAATATACTGTGAAATATGTAGTTGATATACCAATGATTTGAACGTCATGAGTTGTGTGTAAAGTCAAAGTTACATATAATTTATTATTGAGATGCATATCAAGTCTGCTCACAAGACATTAAACTATTAATATTTGTGATTGCATAATATAACAACTTGGAGATGTTCTAAATAAAATCAGCAAATTTTGATAATGATGGTGATTTACAAATTATTGTTGTTAAAGTCTTCTTCTGCTTCTTCTTCTCCTTTCGTTAGGTCATGGACCTGTCTCTTTCTAGGACATTTTATTTTCAGTTAATTTTGAGATGCGGATGTCCAACTCTCTCGCCATCTCTTCGGAGGCCTACC
>JANSTX010024115.1:0-15430 GCA_027564355.1 Penthetria funebris | reverse complement strand
TATATTCCTGTAATTTTGGGCTATTTTGCAATTCTATTTAATAAATACTTATATATTATGTTGTGATCCGTTAAACAGTTCCCAGGGCCTACAATAATTGACGATGCCAATTCTATTTCTCTCGTTTTTTGTTGGACGTGGTGGTGGTCAACGAATCATTAATTCACGTCAAAATTTTCATGGGAATCCTTTTTTGAGTAACTTTTATTTGCTGATAGAAAGTCTTTCAAATTACTATATTTCGTTCGCTTAAGTCTTATTATGTGCAATGAAACGTTTTCTGAATTCATACGGGTATTAATGAGTGTGATCGTTGCCGGTCACACCGGTAAATTCGATGATAGTCGACCACTCAATTCAACACCATGAAATTGATACTGATTTATAATATTTTTTCAGATTCCAATTACAAAATCTACATGTTAGTTCAGTTGTCACCTACTCTAGAGTTGAACATTGATACGACGCTTTTGTTTTTTTGTAAAAATGGCAATATTTCACCTCGGAAGTTCAAATCTAACATACACCGATAACCTGATGATATATTGGTTTTCATTCAAATCCGTTGTGTGGATTAATTATATTGATATGAATACATTCACCATTTTAATAGAAGATTCAAGTTCTTAAATAATTTTATTCATTTCTCTTTAGAATGTTATCAATAAATTCATTTTATTTATTATTATTTACCAAGTATTTAGTTTGGCACAATTTTTTTTTTTACTTAAAAGAACATGAATATATTAAATATATCCAATTGATTATGACAAATTAAAAAATAATTGGCTAGTATTTAAATTAAATACAGTTTTTTCGCTTTAAACAGGTAACTATAAAGATATAAGATGTAGGTGATAAATGTATTATAAATAAATAAATAATTTAAATGGAAGAAAGTCGAAACAAGTTTAAGAGAGTAAGATAATTTATAAAGTTTTATTTACAAACAATGTCTTAGAAAATGAAATGTATAATTTAATAAATTAAGGTTAAAGTGACCAGACATTAAAATGATGATACACTGTACACAGAGGTTATGGCTTAATGAAATATACGAAGAGCAAGAGGTGAACTAAGTTACTACAAACTCAAAATATAGTAGCTTATTAGGGTAGTAGAAGATCCGGGACGACTATAGCTAACGTGCTGGAGAATTGTCATTAATGCTATTTAGATTTAATCACGGTTCCCATTCACCAGCAGATTTGGCAGATGTGATCAATATTTGTAAAATTTGCACAATCACCATATACTGGCTCCTTTGTTTGAGATTGACCTGAAAAATGTAATTTTAAATTAAAACAAAGGATAATATAAGGAGTAATTGCTGACAATCACATCAATAATTAGATGTTTGCTAAAAAAAAAAAAAACTCATCAGATTTCTTATGTACGACTTTTAATTTCATTTTAAATAAAAAAATACCAATGCAAAGACCAAATGAATTAGTGAGGGCATTATATTTATTCATTCATTCATAAAGCCTTTATTACATAAAACTTATAGTTATTATACAAAAGTTGTGAATAAATTTCAGTATTGCATGAGAGTGGAAATGTATACCTTGGACTGGTGGTAATTGAATTGGGAATCCTTACTGGAAAAAAGAATTATAAAACCAGTCTATAATGACATTAGGTGGTTGCGAAGGTGTATAGGAAACGGGGAGGTTAAACAGTTAACTAAACTGAAGCACGTCACCATGACCTCGGGATACTCAACCAAGTTCGATCAGTTATGACGTCACCAATAGAGCGAATCATCGCAGTAAAATGTCGATTAGTTACCGCTTCCTAAGTTACACAAATTTCATAAAATGAATTAGTTTAGATCATCGATTGTGATGTTTGTCTCTATGCGAGTGTAAAATTAATTGCAATTGCAAGTGTAGTCTAGGGGTGACTATCAGGGAATAGAGTGAGAGATGCTTTTTAATGTAGATTAAATTGGTATGGTGATTAAGGCTCATGTGTGCCCGTTAGCGGTACGCTTATGCAAAACCAGCGCACATAGCATATTATAATTACATAGGTGTAGGATCCAAAGTCATGTAGCATGCCAGATCCAGGAGTGGAACGTTAGTAGTAGTGGATCAGAATGTCGTTGTTATCATATAATTTTCCATTGTGTTCTAAATAATAGCGATATAGTGGATGTTTGATTCTGTGTGTTACCGATTCAGTTCTGCTACAACACGTGATGATGGGGTCATCAGAGTGTCTGATTAATTGTAAGAATATTAACGCCTGCCTAACCAGTACTCTATCTATTCTTTCTATACCGGCAACGCGATATAACCTAAAGTTTCAGGTGTGTCTATATTTGTCTCTTGGTCTTCTAGGCGTACTACCTTGCGTTCTACTATTCGAATCCACTCCATTTGGTGCGAGTATAACGTAGACCAAGTAACTAACGCATATGTTATAATGGGAGAAATCAGTTTTTTATAACATAGAATTTTGATATTTTTATTAAGTCTTGCTAGTTTTCCGTAATATTGGGGTCATGTAGTGGATGCGAAAATAGTTTATTAAATGTCGTTTAGGTATGGCTTGGATTTGTGAGTGATTATGAATCTTACACCGAAATATTTGATATTATTAGTAATATTAAGCCTATTGCCAATTAAGTTACTATTGATATTCCTGACCGTAGTTGTTATATTTTGGAGTCATTAGTTTTTAGTTTCCACAATTGCATTCAATCGTTTATACTTTTTAAGTGTAAGTTGAGAATTTTTGAGGCAAAAAATACATTAGAATGTGTTGCAAGTATCAGGATGTCATCAGCATCACATTGCATTTGATGTGTAGCAGCGAACGGAAGAAGAAGATGAACAATTCGGTTATGTAGACTCCTGAATTACTCCAGCTGTAATAGTGTGTGGATCTGATAGCGATTCTCCTATGCGAACCCTAAAAGCCCTGTATGTGAGGAAGGTGTGAATTGAGTGAAATACGAGGATAGTTGGTAAGTAGAATTGGATTTTTTCCGAGCTTAAGAATTGGTATCACCGTTGCCATATTCCATGATTTTGATATGTATGCATTATTGAATGTTTGATTAAATAGCGCACAAATAATTTATATAAATTTATTAGATGATCTATTGATGAATCTGTTAGAATATCCATCAGGGGCATTATATTAATTTCTAGAAAAATACTTGATCTGACTTACAATGCTGTTATGGGAATATGGCAAAGACTTTCTTCTTTGGCATATATACACGTAATGGTGGTATATTCGTATGTTCAGCTAAGTGGGCCACAGACCACATATAGACGAGGCATGTTGTAATTTAATTAATCTCAGCAAATTATTAGAAGTGTCCTTTACTATTCAACCATAATATATTTATGAATACAATAATATCTAAGATTATTTATTTATCCCAAATATCGACTAAATTTTTTAGCGTTTTTCAAATATTTATTTGAATATATTTTTGTTTCTTTTCTCTGTGTTTTTTTTTGTTTTGTTTTTTTTTTTTTTTTAATATGAAGTAAAAGAAAAATAGTCCAAAAGAAAGGTATATAAAGATATCTTATATTTGAATGATCTTTCATTTAATGTCAGATACCATTTAGATGAACAGAAGAAAGTACTAACAATGTACACGTACAAAATACAATATTTATTTATAATAATTTTTTTAAGTAGTGCAGTCTTATGTGTGCCACATAAAAATAGTGAAAATAGTGAAGATGAGATAGTAGTGTCGACGGATTTTATGAATAGTGATGTTAATCATAGTTTGGAATTAAGAAAAAATGATAATACATTAACGGACAGTAGAAGTGAGTTACGAGTTAATTATGATGGTGCACAATTATGGCGTATACCATTTAGTGATCAAGATATGAAAAATGCTGTATTAGATCTGCAGAATGCTTTTGGTAAATATATTAACATTTTATTTTTTTTTATGTTTTATTTTAATATTCAAATTGCAATAAATTGTCTAGATTATTTGATATTTTTACCTCTAAATAGTAGGCGTTGTATAGTCGACGATATTGCAAAATATGCATTTGTAGAAAAAAAAAAAAAAAAAAAAAAACTGGTCGATCAAATATAATTTGATGAAGAACAGTCATGCAACGCAGAGATTTTTTTTCTAACCATGTTCATATGCCTATTTCGTAGAAATCTCAACCATTGTCATATTCAGCAGTTCGTTAAAGTTTTCTATGTCTGTCTGTGTTCATTTGTTGCATCTCATTTGAGATAAACATTTTTTACTGGATAGAATTTGAATGTTATGATCTCTGTAACACTTTCTGGTAAATTTTCTTATTAGACACCAATGTCACAACATTGTGATTATTGCAAAAATATTCACAAAAAAACTTATCATTCAAGTTCATATCATGCATACCGTGCGCACCGATTCCGTTACAGATTCCCGATTAATATGGTTTGAGTCAAACTTTGCATTAGCGTTTCCAATACAAATAACATAACACATTAGATCATTGAATCCCATTAATTCTTTGTGATAGTTTTCTATAAAATGTACCATATACCTATCACTATGATGAATGTGAGTCGGCTTTTCAGTAAATAAAAGAGTTTCGTCCGTGGGTATATATTTAAATATTAAATTATTTTTTTTCCAACTTTAGAGGTGTCCATGTGGAATACGAACGGAACAACTGTAGATATATTTCTTATGAAACCTGCAATTATTGGTGCTAAAAAATTATTGGATAATGCAAATGTGAAATTTTCAGTATTAAGCGCAAATCTTCAGAGAGAAATTGAAATGGAAAATCCACCAAAGGAAGTGATTGAACAACTTCAAAATCGTAAAGGTAAAAATAGCAAATTGTTTGGCAAATTGTAAATGTTTTCCAAATATTATTTCTTAACATGCAACAAAAAAAATCTAACTAATAATAAATCGCTTTTATGATGCCTACAATAATTTAAGGCACATATTTCAAAAGTCACTTATATTTTATAGCAACGAATCAATTTTCTTGAAAATTATTATGATTTTCTTTATTGTCAATAGCACTTTTAGGGTAATTTTCAAATTGTTTTCTGTGTCAAAATGATTGATAATTTTTCTATTCATTTTCTTTATTCTTTTTTTTTTTTTTTTTTGCTATTTATGCTTTCGCTTAAAATTAAAAGGGTGATTTGTTAAATCAATATAATTGCAATTATGTTAAATAGAAAAAAGGGTTGAACAGCTACTGCGATTATGGAGGGTGTAATGTTTAACAGTTGTAATTTGTTATTTTATGTGTTATACTATCGATTATTACAAATTTTGTTTTAAAATTTTGATTATCAATAAGGGTGATAGATGATGATTAAGTTATTTTAAAATAAAAAGTTGTAAATTGATTATTAATGAAATTTATGAGTAGAAAAGGTGGAATAAATTTGCCACAATACATCAAAAATAATGAATTGCTATGAAATATAAGTCCAAAAAATATATAAATTTCTATAAAAAAAATTTATATAATTAAAATATTGTATGTTAAGGATCTTTAACAATATTGTAAGATATCCATCCTATTATAATTAATTAATACGAGGATGCTGGACTGCAATGCTAAAAATCACACAAAACGCTATATACGAATTCAACTAATTTTAAACTAATTAACACTTTTGTGTTACCAAATGCATGCAATAATTTCATGCTTAGGTATCAAATTTGATCTACAACAAATGTAAAAAAAAAATACAGGCAGTTCGAAAGAGCAGCAAATATTTTTTGGTTTTTAGTCGGTGCTGTCGACACCATTTCCAAAATTCGAATCTGAACATGAAACCTATTTCGAGACGCTTAACAGTCATATATAGGCTAAAGATTGAAGTATTATATAGAATTGATCAAATAAAAAAGGTTTAAACATAAAATACGCAATGAAATTTATAATAATGACTTGTTATAATACACTCAATTATAATTATTTAAGTTTACATTTGATGTCAAGTAAATAAAGTTTATATTTATATTAAATATGCATTTCAAACGGTCAATTAACACCGTATTGCCACTAAACGTCAATGCAATAGTGATTGACGATGAATATAGAATATCGAGTATGTTTCAAATAGATATACCAGTATTCTTCAATGAGTTTACCAATCATATGCTAACACAAATCGCGGAACTTAAACCTAATCAAAAATAATATCTTCAAAGTATAAAATGAATGTGATTGATAATTGGATAACGTTGTAATAAGGCGGTGGAAGAATGTCTATCTTTTAATAATGTAGCAAAGAGATAATATATAAATTAAATGTAGTACATTTATATAATACTGTATATAATGGGTTCACTTTTGTTTAGTTTTAGTAGGTCTTTAAATAATTATACGTATATAGTTTGTGTCTAAATTAGTGATCAATGCACAAAGAATCATTCAAACAAGTGTTTTAATTTTGGCAAAAGAAAAAGAAAAAAAATAAAATAAAATTTAAAACTAAATTTACAGCAAGATATTATAGACTTTGGGATGATTACAGAAATGATGCAAATTTTAAACGACATTTATTATTCTCTTTAACTAAACAAGTTATTTTTGGTTATGACTTTATTGATTCATCAATGGAATTATGGCCTGATGCTAATTGGGGTAAATTTTACTAAAATCAATTAACTTATTAATTTTTTTTTTTTTAAAATACTGTGGTTTACGGATATTCTTTATAATATAATCTATAATAAATAAAATGTATACCAATTTTTATTCTTACGTAAATTCTATTTTACTTATTAATAATTTCCATGTTCAAATTCCATCAGGTCATCGAATGACATGGAGTGCTTATCATGAAACGTCTGATATACTTGGATTTTTAGACTATTTAGCAAAAACTTATCCAGATATTTGTAGTGTTCAAACAATTGGTCAAACAGTCGAAGGAAGACAATTAAAAGTATTAAGGTTGAAAAGTATAAGGGTTTAGTCCTTAGTTTATTTATATCTTACTATTTTAATAATTAATTATAATTATTAATATTTTTAATTTTAAAATAATTTCATACAGAATTTCAAATGGTAATCCAACCAATCGAGCAATATGGGTTGATGGTGGTATTCATGCACGTGAATGGATAAGTACAGCAGCTGTAACATATATGATTAATCATTTTACTGAAGAATGGGATGATCAACCGGAATATATAAAACATATCGATTGGTACTTAATTTTTTTTAAATTTATATTAACATATTATTGGTAATCAAGTGTTTTATAATTCATTAAATCTTACGAAATCTTAAAAAAAAAAAAAAAAAAATTATAGGTATATTTTACCGTTAGCAAATCCTGATGGTTATGAATATTCAAAGAGTGTTGATCGTTTGTGGCGAAAAAATAGAGGTGGCAATGGTCACGGTAAATGTGCTGGCACTGATTTAAATCGTAATTTTGGTTTTAAATGGGGTTTAAAGGGAACATCGAAATTACCATGTAATGAAATTTATGCAGGTTCTGCACCATTTTCCGAACCTGAATCGTTAGCACAAAAACAGTTTATGGAACAATCTGCAGCTAACTTTAAAGGTTTCATAACTGTTCACAGTTATGGACAATATATTTTATATCCATGGGGTTATGATAAAATTTATACACATGATCATCAAGAATTGGATGCAATTGGAAGAAAAGCTGCTAATGTATGTGTTAAGATAATATTTAGTTTTTAATTGGACAATTTTCTGTAATATTTTCGCTTGTGTGTTTATTTAGAATATGAAACGAAAGGATGGTACTATTTATTCAGTGGGATCATCAGGTATATTATTGTATCCAGCATCTGGTGCATCCGATGATTGGGCTAAAGGTGAACTTGGAATTAAGTATACATATACAGTTGAGTTACGTGACAAAGGAGGTTTTGGTTTTATTTTACCGGCTACAAAAATTGAAGATACATCACTGGAATTACTTGAATTTGTTAGAGTTATTGCCAAGGCTGTTAACGATTTATAAATTATTTATTTATTATTAAATTTAATTATTTATAATATTTATTAATTAAAAATAATTAGCTATTAATAAGATATAGTTTTCTTTTCAAACATTTCAATACTAAATTTTGTAGTTCAGTTGATGAATGGTGTGACCGACTAATATTTAGGTTACACAATCCCATATTTCATGATCATAGAATAGTTCAATTGCTAGACTATGATCATTCTTAAAAAGAGAATATCCGTCGTGTTTGTCGACTATATGTGTTGCACAATATAAGGACATTATAACAGTAATTATTTAAAGATCGCATCTCATTCATTTTTGATTTCCAAAGATTGATATTGAAAAATTTGTTAAATTAAGTGAAAATATAAACGAATTCTTTATTTTTAATTGGTAGTAGACATAAATGTATTTACAAACCTTGATGTCTAATCCAATTCCAATATTCTCAAATTCATTGACATTATTATGGCATTCTTTTGGTGATGATTCTTTTGAAATTGTTCTTATATTATTTTGCTTATTTAAAATTATATTAAAATTACTAGACGTTTCTAATTGTAATGATTCCTGTTTATTTATTAACATTTCCGCTTCCTTTAATATGTCCTCAACATTTCGAGTATCTGTATCACCTCCAGATAAACGATTTATCTCTTCAAAGATACTATCAATGTCAAGTTCACTGGAATTATCAATATCTAAACACTGTTGTTCTTGATTTAAAAATTCTAAAATAGAACTATTTGTAAAATCTTCATCAATTGATTTTAAACAATTTGAACTATTTGGTGGTTCAGAAAGTTTTTTCATATTTTCACTAACTGATGTAGACATGATATTTATTTGTATATAAATATTTTTGTATTTTATTTATATAGTTGTTTTTTTTTATAATTTAAAAACAATACAACGCTAAACAACACAACACAAAATATGAAATACAAAATTTTATAATTTAAAAAATATTCACAGAATATAAATAATTAAATATTTTTTTTATTAATTAAAATAACAAATGACTATTATTTTGTTTTATGCAATATTTTCGTGTATCCTTTGATGTTGGTAAGGGCGGTGGTGACTGTTAATCTGTCATTTAATTGTTGGTGTGTTTTCTGATGGTGAATTAAATAAAAATAGTAGTACCAGTAATTTTGTGTAAGATGACACTCAAGTGATAGTAGCGCACGTTTTTTTTTTTTTTTAATATATATTTATGTTTGACATGTTTTTGTGTAGTAAGATAACCTAACAATATAAAAGTATATATTTTAAAAGAAAGATTATATTTAATAATAAAAAATATTTTCATATAAATTAGCATTTCAATATTATAATGAGTGACTTAATTGAAGTATTAATAACCAGTGATTCAAATGGTGCACAATGGAGTTCTTGTGTATGGGATCCCCATACCGGTACAAATTTAATGACGTACAAAGGTGGTGGATCTGTGAGTTCGCACACAATATCCTTTATACGAAATGAATTCTTAATATCAGCTAATTCATCTAAACCATTATTACATATTTGGCCGGTTAATAGTCAAGAACAAATACAAAATTTACGTTTCGTTTGTCCAGGACGTGTTTCTGCATTAACAATTTCACCAGACGGTAACTATTGTATTGCTGGTATATCGGATATTATTTATATATGGCAAATATGTTCTGGTCAAATGTTAGCTGCATTATCAAGACATTATCAAACGATAAATAAAATTGTATTCATTGATGATGGTTCACATTTTATATCAGCCGCACAAGATGGTATGGTATTGGTATGGAATTTAACAAATTGTTTAAGTCAACAGACAAATGAAAATCAGCAATCACATAAACAACATAATCAGCAACAACATCAACAACAACAACAACAACAACAACATCAAAATAATCCATTATATTCATTTTCTGATCATGCATTACCAGTTACCGATGTGCATGTGGGTAAAGGAGGAATTAGAGCTTATCTAACCACCGTATCAATGGATCGTACATGTAAAATTTATGATTTAGCATCTGGTTCATTATTATTAAATCTTGTATTTCACGAAGCACTTACATCATGTACAGTAGATCATTTAGATACCAAAGTTTATGTTGGTACAATTGATGGGAATATTTACGAATTTAGTTTACAAACACCACCTCGTATGAAAGAATATCATTTGACCAATGAAAATTTATCCAATAAATTTATTGGCCACAAAGCATTACCGATTACATGTCTGTCGATTTCATTAGATGGTGAATCGTTAATATCAGGTGGAAATGATGAAAATGTTTTACTCTGGCATATACCAAGTAAACAATTAATACGAACATTACCACACAAGGGTATGATAACGAATGCATTATTTATGTTAACACCAAAACATATGTTTAATCAAGAAATGAAATTAAATTTAATAACAAATAATTTTAAACGAATGATTGAAAGTAATGTTAGTGATGATTTTACTGTTGAAATGTTAGTTAATGATAAATGTGAAGATGTCAATAATGTGATCGATAACAATGTTTATTATAGTGAAATGGAGATAACAGTAGGAGATGGTGGTAGTAAATCATCAGTGGCAGAGAGTACACAAGAATTGGAACAACTTCGTGTTGAAGTTAAAAATTTGAAAAGAATTAATAAGGATTTGTATGAATATTCGCTTAAGAATATTTTGAATGGAAAATAAATTTACTTTTTGTTATGGAAAATGTTACATATTATTAATTTTAATAAAAAAAAGTTTTTAATAAAAATCAAATTCATAGAAAAAAGTTATTTACAATTAATTTGATATATGTCGAATACGACATGAATTAAAATTTTGCCAAATAACACACAAATTTGAGTGCATAATATGAACACACGGGTCTTGTCGTGTCCTATGTTTAATTTATGATTATCAATACCTTAAACAAGTTTGTTAGTATCCCATATATTATTACCGAATAACATTAAGCTCAAAACACTGACAAAATTAAAGATTCTTCAAGAGATCAAAGTGCCGTCTGTATCCCAGAGACGATCAGTATAATGAAATATGCTTAGAATTTTAATTGTTAGTGTTGCAATACCTGCATTAAAATAGTTTTCTGAATGAGTGATATTTTAATTAACAGTGTCAGTTCCTGATTGTTGCGTTCAGATCCAATTAACCCAACTTATGAACATGCTCTTCCTATTTCAAGAATCTTTTATCCCTATTCTTTTCTGCCGTTTCATATATGTACTTTATATGACTTCCAGACACAAATTACTGTTGATAACCCATCTGTGTATTATTTAAATGTATCTTCTAATTAAAGGAATATTATTGCGTTTACCGAATTATTTCCTTCAATCGATTTAACAAGGTCATCTATGCATATGTTTATCTTTTGAAATTCCACACAGCTAGCATCAAATAGTCGACAACCTCATAGTACAACAGGCAATGCCTAAAGGTGTACGCATATTTTTGAACAACGAATGTAGAAAATGTCAATATTACGTCTGAGTATGTATAGTATGCAATATTCTATTTAACTGCATTCATAGTGGAGATGTCAACTTGTAACCTAATGCCTGCAGTGTAAGCAAAAAAAAAAAAAAAAAACATAATATGATGATGGTCATCAAATGCATAGAGTTTTTTTTTTTAGTCACGTTCAAGATGTGATCATTCCAAAGCAATTTAGAATTATTGATGTGCGTTCCGAAGGGACAGGCAGCAAATTTCCATCAAAATCGCTATGAGAGAGTTTTGAGTAACGTGTCTATGTGATAAGTAACATAGTTATGTGTCAATTTTGAAAGTGTCAGAATTCATGACACCACCTAAAACAGCCTCGATTGATAATGCTTCTTCAGAAAGTCTGAGATACAACTTCTTATAAGATATAAACACCATACGAAGCCAGCTTTGGCAATAATGTCCCATTCCAAACCCTGTAAAATTTCTTAGATATATCAAGTGTAAGCGCCTTTCGTCTTGTCACCAAACATGTGTGCTCCAATTCTCAGAAAAAAATAGGTTAATATCTACATATAGCTGATCTCCTAGAGATCGAACACCGTATTGACGGTCATAAATAATATTGTTAAATTCCAAATATATGATATGATCTTGAAGTAATGAGTTTTTCACAAACTTTAGATAAAATTGAAGTAATGGACTATGGGTCTGTAATTGGAAGGGTCAGATTTAGAATATAAAGAGGACATATGGTTTCTTAAAAGAGGATGTATGGTAATAATTCTACATTTACACACAATAAATTTGTATAAATTTCTGAATTTATGTACGTATTTTTGTTCTTGGTATAAAATAAATACATGTATTTACAATTGGTCTCCAGTCTTTTTTCTGAAATTTTGCGGTTCTTCTTATGGACTGGATTTGATATTCCGGCTTTTATTATTAATTAAAATTTATTTATTTTAATATTTTTAATAATTTGAAATAAATGGTTAACAAATTTTGAGAAGAAATAAAAGATAATTTTTTCAATATTCAGATAGATGGCAGTTTGATTATTGTAGAGTGAAATACACTTTCAGTAAATGACTGACAGCCTCTTTTTTTCTTTTCAATTAAAAGTTGAAGTTTCAGAAGATAGAAATTCTTTTTTTTTTCCTCATCAGTATAAATAGGTATTAAGTGTTTATTTTTAATTAATTAAATATTTTAGTGTATATTTTCTAAATTTTAATTACATATAAAAAAATATGCATTCTGTTACAGTGGTAAAATCAAGATTTTTAGGGACTCGTTGAAGTTATGTAATTTGACGTTTATCTAAATTTTCTTTTTTTTTGTGTATTTTGAAGACTCAGTTTTCTATAATTAAAGTTTCTAAAATATAAATGATATTTCCCTTATTCTAATAAATAATCGTATATATATATATATGTATGTCTGTTTGATTTTTTTTTCTTTGGTTATGTAAAGAGTTTTTTGATACAAAAATTAATGTCTTACTGGCTACGTAACACTTTATGTATGGCTACGAAATTAACCAAGAAGAGATGCAAATGAATGTCGCATATTCACAGAATTTATAATAATTAGAATACAGTGATATAGTGGATAATAAACAACAGTTTTTATATGTTTTCCAATCTATACATTGATCTTCTTCCAATTATCTAGTCATTGATTTAAATATTAAATTTCAATTATTAAATACATACGTACAGTCACAAGTGTTATTCAGGCACTCTACATTTTAAAACGATGTTAATTGTTTCTTTTTTTTTTTTTTGTTAAGAAACCATTTCTTATCTTTTATTCCAACTGAAATTATATATCTAAATCATAAACATTTAATATCATACACAGTTCCACATGATGATGCAGCGATTAGTAAACACCGGTTTTACCACCATAGGTAAGTATGAATTTCTTGCAATACAACAGCAACAACAACAACGTGGAATGGCAACACTAAAAGATATTTCCATTCGATTAAAATCAATTAAAAATATTCAAAAAATTACCAAATCAATGAAAATGGTGTCGGCGGCAAAATATGCACGCGCCGAACGTGAATTGAAACAAGCTCGTCCGTATGGTGAAGGTGCCAAAGGTTTCTATGACAAAGCTGAAATTGAACCGGTCAAAGAGGCGAAAAAAGAGTTATACATTGCAATGACATCTGATCGTGGTTTATGTGGTGCTGTTCATACCGGTATTGCACGTCAAATAAGAAATGATTTAAATGCAAATCCTACGGCCGATGCTGCAATTATTTGTGTTGGTGATAAAAGTCGTGCAATACTTCAACGTTTATTTGCCAAGAAATTTTTATTTGTTGCCAATGAAGTTGGACGTGTACCGCCAACATTTTTGGATGCCTCAAAATTGGCAACCAATGTAATACAAGCCGGTTACGATTATACACATGGCAAAATTTTATTCAATAAATTCCGTACTGTTGTTTCTTATACACTATCAAATGTTCCAATTTTCAGTTTAAAATGTGTTGAAGAATCTGATAAATTAGTTGCATACGATTCATTAGATGCTGATATAATTCAAGATTATTTAGAATTTTCATTGGCATCATTATTATTTTATGCAATGAAAGAGGGTGCATGCTCTGAACAATCATCACGTATGAGTGCTATGGACAATGCATCAAAGAATGCCGGTGAAATGATTGATAAATTAACATTAACATTCAATCGTACACGTCAAGCTGTAATTACCCGTGAATTAATTGAAATTATTTCTGGTGCTGCTGCCCTTGAATAATAATCTTGATGATGTTGGGGATAGCAAGAATATTATACTGATTCAGTACTGTGAAAAATTTAATTATACATCATTCAATATTAATTAATTATTTAATTAATTAATCAAACAATCGATTACTAAGAAGAAATAGTGAATTAGATGTCCATTAATTTATATAATGTATGTATATTTTTCTTTTTTTTTTTTCATTGGTTTCAATTCTCTTCTTCGATTTTAAGTTAAAACATTTGATTGAAAACCAACATATTTTTTTTTATTAATTCCATATTTTAAAGAAATAATTTGTCAAAAGAACAAAAATTATAATTTGATCGATTAAATAAAACTGAGATATATTCTCTATAAAACAAGAAAAAATAAAAATTGTCATAACTTTTATCATGAACATCTTGTACTTATTATGTGAATTATTCTATTTATCGATCGTATAATATAATAAATATAAATTTTAAATTTGTAATTTAAAGTCGTTTCCACTTACTGATGCTTTCAACGAATTAATAATAAATATATCACAAAATTTATCCAGATATTCATTAATAGGATAGTATTTTGTTTTATATCTTGTATATTCATTGCGTCTATTAGCATTAGTGTTTTGGTGACCATCTATAAAATATGACTAAAATTCTAGATATGTTATTTTTTAAATCACAGTATAAGTGTTTGTTAACGTGAATACCGTGACACGTCGGTATAGAAGACTACACGAAGGCAGTAAGTCCATCCAGTAAGTGATGATGGTTGCCTTTGTTAATATTTTTTTCTTATTGTCTGTAATTCAATTCTTTTTCTTGTTGAATATACTTTCGTTTCAATGAGAGAACCATTGCTGTAATCCAATCAATTTTATAATGTAACCATTTAATTAGCAAATATTATGGTAGAAAGCGAAACTTACCATTTAAGATGAACATTCACAAGATCACCCAGATACAGTAGCAGACAAATATATAAGTTAACTGTTAAGGACAGTGTAAATTATTACAAAATTTATCCGAAATTAGCTTATTGTATATTACTATTGGTTTCCGCGCGATACCACCGCGAAATACAATCACAGCATTATGTCAATTCTACGGCTGTGTTCTTGGAAAAAATATATTCTTCATGTCTGATGTTTTAAACAATAATTTATCCAATTATTTATATTTTAACTTCAGATCAATTCATTTGTGAATTCTTTACCTGAATAATCTATTGCCTAAATGTCTTCTTGATTCTGTT
>JANSTX010024104.1:0-15434 GCA_027564355.1 Penthetria funebris | reverse complement strand
TTTTTTAGATTTAATACCGAACGACTGTTTCCTTTTTATATCGAACATGAAAAAACAGTTTAGAAACAGATTTGGATAAAATATTCGGAAATCAACAACGTACAAAAGAATCATATTTTGCAGATATCAACGAATCTTATTATTCAGAAGGGATGGAAAGACTAGAATATACAGAGTATCGAACTGTTGTAAAATAAATTGAATTTTTGTTGAAAAAAGGAAATCCATTGTTTTTTTTTATTTTTAACTCGATTTTTACATTGTCAATCCATGGTCGTATTTGTAATCACTCATTTCTATCATTATTTCTTTGTCAAGATTGATAAAATATTTCTTTAGAAAATAGTAACATTCTGCATTAAAATGTGGTTTCATTGCCGGAAGTGTAGCAAATGAAAATTTACCGAATTCTCGTGACCACATAATTTATTTTTGAATTGTAATTTATGTTTTGCATATTAGAAATGGTTTCGTAACATTAGCACCATGCACCCATTTAAAGTACTGGTTAAGATATGATGATAAATAAATTTGAATAGATTACTATTTTGCAATAAATTCAGGATTCATAATGTCTCATTATCTACATATTTTTAAATTTATTTAAAACTGTTTGGGACTATTTATTCTGTTCTCTTATTTTACTATGTGCTTTGGGTTTTCCTATTGGAAAAAAAAGATAAAATTTTCCATTCGTATTATATTGTTCAGATATAGTCAGGTTGAAATTCTTCAGCAGATTAGATGTTAATTAAATTTGAATGAACTACAATTTTAACAGTTATTCAAATATTATCAATGATGTTAAAACATCTATTTTGTGCACCATCAACTTGAAACCGATGGTTTCTAATCGCTTCAAATTGAGATATGACATGCACTATAAAATTGGTTATCTAATATTGTTTATTATAATGAATATATCGTAAGATCTGTATAGATAATCTGTGAATTCGTTTCCTTCAGAACAGCAAATCCCTAGTGTGTACATATTGATCCATACTTGTAATAACAACTACAATATTACTACATTTAACTAATTAATCGTCATTAAACATATAATTAAAAATATCTATTTAAAATCTACATTAATATCTGGCACAATAAACATGTAAAATATTAAAGAATCAATAAAATAAACATAACAACAAACACTTACTGAAAAAACGAAACATTCTTAATTCTTTCTTTATGATATCACGCAATTTAATAATTAAAATAATTAATCAATAGTTTTTTTTTTTTTTTTTTTTTAAAAAAGGAGTATTATTATATTTTTGATAGGAAATCAATAAAATAATTAAATATTGAACTTAACACCAAGAAGTATTCAGAATAAATGAATGACATCAAATCATAAATTATAGTATGAAGTACTGACTGACTGACTGACTATTTTTAACCAACTCCTTTTTTATTTATTTGTTATCCTCTTACCATTATTTTGATCATGCGTTGGTGTTAATAATGAAAATTCCTTACAGTTTATTGAACCCATTTATACTGGCAAATTTTAAAAATATTATATTTTAAAAACACTTAACTTATTAATATTTTTGTTTTCTATAATAAAAAATGAACAATAACACATAAAACACTTATTGGTAAACTGTATAATGGTGTTTATGTTGAAGGAAGATAATGATAATTGTCAATGGTGTAAGATAATTGTGCCTATGAAAAACGGTTCACCAATTTCTCATATGAAACTATTTGATCTAATAAATTTGAATGAAGTAATAATCCAATGAAATACTTTAAAATATCAATAGTAGACTTTAAAACTATTACTGTAGAACCGTGTGTTTTTGTATAAACGTACTGTGTCTGACAAATAATTTTTCAAACTGGCAACCTGTTTTTTAATTTAATAACTATAAGAAATGAATTTAAATCTATCATTTTGTAATTTGTTTAGAGGTATATATAGTTACAAAATTTTGTTACACTTTCTACACAAACTCTATAACGTTAGATAGACACTATAGACTGTGTGTAGTCAGAGCTAAATGTTATGAGTAAATAACGTACAATGGAAACAAAAAATTGGAGGAATGACTAATTTGTTGCAAAAAAAAAAACAAAAAAAATCAAACGACAATTTAACATGCGAATATAAACCTGTTTAATAATTAAAATTAATAAAATAAATACATTCATCAAATAAATAGGCATAGTGAAAGGAAATTCCAACATATATTCGTTATAATTTTACAAAGAAAATGTATTTTTAATGCTCTAAACATATTAATTCAGGTAAAATGTTAATTTACCACTAAATAACCTGTGGCTGGCTGGAAGTTACATCATAATTGTAAGACAAGGTCATGTTCATGTATTTCTGTATGTTCAATGTTTTATATATTTTATATATTATAAATAAATAACTTATTTGTTTAGTTACACATTTGCATTAATAATGGGTTTTATATGTAAACAATTAATTAAAATTCAAAGATGCCAAGAAGATGATTATACAATTTAAAATTTATTATGTCATTTGGATTTTTGAGATAACCAAAAAAGTAAAATTTACGTTACATTTTTGTGCAAATGAAAAAATATAGTAAAATGTTATTAAAAACAAATTAACACGTTAATAAGATAAGGTTTTATGAGTTTTCTTCTTTTTAAATAATATCAATTGATATAATCAATTATATATTAATAAAACAATGGTTAAAAATAATCAATTTTCTTTCTAATTAAATTTTAAATAAAAATACTTATCAAATACGTACTATTCATCATTTTATTGCCTGTATTTTTTTTCTTATGGTCGATGTTTTAATATTTTAATAATTATAATAATTATAATATGTACTTATACTTGTTACAATTAAAAAGGCCACAATAAAACTAAAATTAAAAATATGAAGTACACACTATTATTAATTGATATCATAAAATAAATAAACAAATAACCACAAAAATTTACCTCAAAAACGGAAAGAAATAAGATTTGTAAGATATGACAGGCGAATAGAAAGACCTATAAATTATTAAAAGTGTGATAATCTACAATAGATAAATAAATGCAATTAGGTAATCTATTTTATCATTAATGTAATTTACAGTGTTTCCATCGTGTTAATAATCACTAAAAATTATTAAAATAACACAAAAATATATACACACGGCAATGCCCTAAAGTATAAATTATATATATGTTACTTTAATGGATCATTTTAGGTTTATAAAATGATTTTTATTAATTATTACAAAATGGAATTTTAAAAATGATATTTTAAAAAGAAATTAAACATAATTTGAGAACACCTCGCATGAAACAGAAATTTCCAAATAAATCGACGGACTCTGTATTCTTTTTTTGTAATTTTTACATTCAATCATAACCATATTTTTTTCTTTACTTATTTATTATTGTTTTTTTTTTATTTGATATTATTGTGAAATGTCCTCCAGCTCATCTTCCGAGTCTGAAGATGAAAATTATAAAAACTTATGTGCATCTGTAGATACAGAATTCATTAATGATTCAATGTTCAATCAAAGCGACAAAAAATCTAATGGTTAGTTTAATTTAATTTAAATATTTATCTCATATTGCAATGTATTGTTTCATAACATTTTTGTTATTGTTGTTAATCTATTTAATCCAGGCCGCTATGGTCACCTATAAGAGCTTATTGTCAACAGATAACGAACATTCATTCATAATTTTTTACGTCTACCTAATTATCTAGAAACTAAATTCTCATTTATTTGGCATAATAGTTAAATTTACAAAGTAAATGTACATACAAAAAGAAGCTTTATTTGTATTAGCAAGTCCTTGATATGCCGGTATAAGAAATCCGGGCGTTCTGGTGTTGGAAACTCTACGAGCAAATGGTCGGCTATCATATTCTAGTTTAAATCCAGTATCATGTCGACCTAGACTATTATCGTTGCCAATGCAATGAAAGCTCAATTACTAGTTCCTAAAAGACAAATCATGACTTTGTGAAAATGAGAATGGTGAATATTGCTCAAACTAAACAGCCTCGCCACATTGAATTGGGTTATTAATTTTGAGTCAGATATCCGCCGCCACTAAAGCAAAAGTCAAATAAATAAAAGAAGGAAGAGGAGTTAATTACAAAATAAAATTATTTATTATTTATTATAATAGAAATATGAAATGAGTTTGCTTTTGGTAAAAAATCCTGAATATAAACTACTATGATACCTCAAACGGATCACCGGGTGATGATCATCAAACGTTAAGCCAATTCAAAATAGTAAAATTTTGAGAGTACGCACTTGGAACATATCATTATAGAGAAGAGAAACTTAAAATAAAAGGAGCTCTGAGACAAAAACAAATTGGACATAGTTATAAACTTTATACTCATCATCAGGTGTTTTTTCAACCAGACACCATGAACATAATCTTTTTAGTCTTGACTATACGCGATGGTGAAGACTAAAAAGATGATGTTTACTGACATAAATCGTGATCGAGCTATCGTTAACAACCACTTAAAGGTAATGAAGTGTTGAGTAACCTTGATAATAGTTGATTACACCATTCGTCGTGATTTTCATAGGGACGTTTAACGTTGATTTTTGAAAAAAATCTTTCCATATTGAAAAGGAAATTTGATAGTTGAACACCGAGTTTCCGAATAATATGAGTAATAAATACTTGACAAAGAAATTTCTAGTCATGGGTTAGAAATGTATAAACATGAAAAATGCTATTGCTAAAGGTAGGGCCACAAATTAGTCATATGATCCCGTTGAGTGTACCGATCAAAAATCAAAATGTACCAAATTGATACAGGCAAAGACATACATGCCACTATCTAATCTATAACAAATAAAAGCGCCAATATTGTGATTGTTGACAGAAACAATAGATAGAAGCAATACTTGGACTGATTCATGAATCAAATCCTAGTTTGGTGCCATACTTAATTAACATGAAGTTGAAAATGTTGTTAAAAAGATGGAGGAGCGAAATAAGACACTTGGTTCAGTTGACATCCCATCATCTGATTTTTGGAAATATAACTGGATGAAATTGGTTTTCAATGGTTGGCAAATATATTACATAAGATCTATAAGAAAGGTACGATGCTGAATTAATACAGACGAAACCTATCTCTTGCCAATTAAAATAAAGAAATATTCAAAATTTCTTACTATAAAGGAATGATTTGAATTACTTCATACTTGTACATCATAACAATATGGGACCGAATTTTGGACACAATATCCAATTATCTAATTAAAGAAATGGTTCCTCAAGAGCAGGGAAAAACCAAACACTTCGTATAATGATTCATAATTACTGTGCTAATAAGAATGAATGCATTTGATACAGTACCTATAGATATCGTTGGACAAGCATTAAGATCTCAAATATATGTATATTATTTAGATTATGTTCGATGTTTTGATTAATCCAATCATTTAAATAATCTAAACCATACTCAGTTTCTCCATTCAAATTTCTAAAGCTATTGCATGGTCTTAAATCTTCTATGCTTTTCTATAGAATCAAAAATAATATTCTTATATATATTTGAATCATTTTTTATTTTCAGATATTGAAAACCAAATATCATCGAATACAACAATTATTAAACAACAAAATTTGAAATCACAACGTTACTTAGAAATTGATGATGAATCTAGAATGCAGGATATAAAAGTGACAGAATCAATGCAAAAATATATATCAAAAAAATTATCTGAAATAATATCCAATAAAATTGAATTTGTTACTGTTGATGATGATGGAAATTCTGTGAAATTACAGAACAAAAACAAAGAGAATCCAAAAATAGTGCCAATAAAATTGTTAAAAAATTCAAAACCAATATATTATGTGAATGATTTAACATCAGTACCTGTTGAAAAAAAAGCTATTAGACAGAAAAAACCGAAAAGATATGATTATAATTATACATTAAAATTCAATGACAATCTGAAACTTTGTGATGATGAAAGAATTCAACTGTCAGTAATAACATCGGATACAATTTTAGCAAGAGAAGAACTAAAATATTGGAAAAATAAAAAAAATCACAATAAAAGGATATTCAATTATATGCAGAAGAAGTCGGATGAACAGTTAGAATTGATTGAAAATGATAATGAATTTAGTAAATTGAGAAAGAAAAATAATTGGACAGAATTGAAAATTAATAAAAATAAATTTAAATAATTATTTTACATACAAAAAGTATAATTGAATTTGTAGTAATATCGCAAGCCCAGTAAACACTTCTTGTATTTCATCATCATCTGAACCATTGCTACAAATCTAATTCCGTATTCAGGCGACTACCGGCTGACACAAAATTTTTGTAAAGCAACTAAATTATTAATGTATATCATGCCCAATATACCAATGTGTCTTATTAAATTCCTCTACCATGAATCATTCTGTACTATCACTTACCCTACATCCCGACAAACCAAATGCACACAAGATAGATAAAAAAAGAACCTAAATTAGTTGAGTAGATGATATTAGATAGATCACCAAAAATCAATACTGATTCAATGTACTAGAGTTGTATTTAAAAAGAAATCTTTCCAATCGTTATGTTAGGTTGTGATTTACGGATAAAGAAATTTTATCATATCATATAAGATGGAATTGGTCGACCATCATCGACATTTCTCAACTCATGAAAACAAAAAGAAAGAAAAACAATATTTTATAAATATATATAATTACTCCTTGCTTACATGACTAAATTAGATAGATTTAATAAATTTTCTTTTTAAACACAGCTTCATCTAATAATTTCGAAAATGTATCACGTACTTCTTCAACCAATTTCTCTGTAAATTGTGACTGTTTCGTTTGTGTTCGTATACGTGAACATGGACTTAATGACAGTGTCGGCAATGATATTGTACGTCCCAATGATGCCTGTGATTCGGCAATACGTCCCAATTGCATTAAAAACATTGTACAATCTTCAAGTAATGGTGGAAATGCTTCGGCAAAACGTACAACACATGGTAAAATAGCACGAAACATTTCAATACGTGTATCATTTGATAAGACACCCAATAATGTTGATAATGTATTTATACATAATTTGGCAACACTCAACGATTTCGGCAATGCATATTGAAGTGACAAATGTGATGTTAAATCAATTGCAAATATTTGTTTATCCATTTCGGGCATACTCAATAATTCTGGTATAAAATCAATACAAATATGTATGGATGGTATACCACGTACGGTCATACTTAATAATTCACGTGGATAACCTTGAAAATGTACCAATTTTGCTAATGATGGCTCAAATATAAATACTTGATGTATATATGAACAAATAATTCCACGTATTTCACGTAATGCCCATTGACGACCAATTACATTACGATCGGTTTCCGTTTCTAGACAAGCTTCTAATAGAATTTGTACGGCAGCACTTTCTTGGGATGCAACCAGTGCCGTTTTTAATTCTTCACGTTCATTTTCCGATTGTAATTGACCCGATTTTTCCAATAATGGTTTATCCAAAATGTGTCGGGACAATTGACTTTTTGATGCCGCCAAATTTGCTTGTAATATACGTAAAACAATTGCTAATGCATCTGGACAACGGAATACACGTTCATCACAACGTAAAACTTGTAATGGATCAACTAAAATATTTTCTTGTGGTAATAAATTATGTTTCATTAAAGTATCATTGGTTGGCATTAATGCATTTATTGTTAAAATCCATAGACGACGTGGTAAAACTGTATTCAATCGTATCCACACTTGTTTGTACAATTCTTGAATTAAACGCGGTACACTTGGTGATAGTATGCGTTTAAAATTTTGTGTAAACATTTCCGAAAATAACCACAAATCGGTTGGTATTTTTTTTAACATTAATTTCAATAGTTTTATCACCTTTGACGGACATGCATCGATCTCTTCAAATGCTTCAATTACATGAAATATTTGTATCGGTATATTATATGTTTTTTTATTGAAAATCATTTCCTCTTCAAGCCAATCGTCAACTAATGTTAAATGTGGAAAATGTATTACCAATAGTCGTAATAATGGACTAAATAAACCACTAAATTCATGTTGATTACGTTGTGCTTGTTGTAATAAATATTTTATTGGTAATTCGGATAAAAATTCAGTTGAATAACTTTTAACTTTACGGCCATTTGCTATGATTGTTATCATATTACTGAGACGAACATCTTCAAATAATAATAAATAATATAATAATAATAATTGTGATGTTATGGTTGATGATAATTGTAATTGATCAATAGGATTCATTTCATCAATTATTATACCAGTTGTACCAGTTAATGTTGTTGTATTATTTGTGTCAGCAGTTACTATTGATGCCGATGATGGTGGTGGTGGTGTATTTGCATCAAAATCATATGCATAAATTTTCTTTTTCATATCACTTAAATGTGTACCCACAACAGAATTTTGAAATACTTTTAATATTTCATCTTCCGTTAATGGTTTCAGTGTATGTTCAATTGGTCCTTTTGCATTCGGTACTATTATTGAATTAACATAAACTTCAATTAGTGCCGGTAATACGGGATGTAATGGTGTTGTTGAATTACATATTTGTTTATAAATCCATGATTTTATTGGTACTTTATGTTTTGAAAATGCACGTGATTTTAATAATTGATGTATACAATGTACAGGTAAATAACCAGGTATATTTGCATTTAAATTTAATGTAACTGGTACTTTAATTGCATGTGCCGTTACAACTTGTTCCGTAAATATTTCCTGAGTAAATATTTGTTTCATACGTAATGTATTATTTTGACGTAATGGTATTTTCATACCCAATGTTGAACATACTAATTCACATATTGCCGACACCTGATTACTATGAAAATGAATTGCCATTAACAGTAACATTTCACCAAATGATGCGGACACACCACAATTACTTTCAAAATATGGTTCTTCTTTTATTAACCATTGTACCCATTCGATACCTTTTGCTTCCAATGATGGTTGTGATATTAATGATGGACATGCAATTAACATACATAAACCAAGTGTAACGAAACGTATGCCGGCCGGTGTTGCTGGTGGTTTTGATGTTATTAATTTCATAAGGAAATTTATTTCATCATCATTAAATCTAAAATTTAAATGTTTTAATTATTAATTATTATGATTATAAAAATAATTTAATTTCAATTATGAATTATAAAACAAATACAAAACACTTACTTTATTCCAGCAATTCCTCGTAGTGCACAATATAATCGAAGTAATGCAGCACCTTGAACTACACATTCATCCGATAATTGAGCATTCATTGAAAATACATCTAAACTCTACAAATAAAATAATATACAGATTTTTTTATAATTAAAATTAATATATGACCATTTACTTGTAATTGTTTTAATAGTTCGTCACGTACAGCATGTAATGCATCGCCTTTACGTTTTTGATTACTACGCACAAAAACAGCAAACCATGATCTTGTATTTTGATCATTACCCAATAAAAGACCAGACACAAATGCAATCTAATGCAAAACAAACTTATATATAAAATAAATAAATAAATTACAAAAAAAAGCGCCCATAAAAAGTAAATTACCAAATCTAATGGATCCTTTAAACTTAATTTCAACATTAATGATGGCATTTTTGACATTTCAACACATAATGTTCTTGTTGGTATTGCTTGACCAGGATTTAATTCACATAATGCATACAATGCCTGTGATCTTAATTTACCTTCAGCTGTATCTTCATCACCATTTGATATTAATGATGTTACAACTTCTTTAAAACAATCAGGCATATTTGCAACAACCCAACATATTATTGAACTACCATTATTTACATATAATAATGTTTCAACAACTTCTTGAATATTAAATAACGATGGTAGTTCAGCTAATGCAATGCAAATAATGTCTGTAATTTCTTCTAAATAAATTTCATTATCAAACAGTTCCGATTGTTTAACAACATTATCATTTGGTCCCGTAATTGTTTGTTGATTTTGTTCAAAAATTTGTGCTTGAATATAAAATAATTCTGATAATACAATACGAATTTTTCGTGTAACAGCGGCTCTTTCAAATCCCAATGCAACACCATTTTGTAATCCATATAATTGAGCAGAATCTTGACTGGAATTGACAATTTTCTGTCTGAAATAATAGAAAAAAAAATAAATAAAACGAGAACCTAAGAAATCAACTTAGTTAAAAAAAACAATAAAATTACCGTAATTGTTGTTCCTTTTTAACTTCAATTTCCAATTCATGATAACTGAAAATAATCAAAAAATATATAAACTTGAACGTTGAATATTTTAAAAGTAAATATCTAAAGACTGTTTGAGTATGTGACGAATGGTGTTAGTGTCGTATTTATCTACTGGTTAAGAAAAGATTTCACCAACAATTTGCTAGCTGGGAATTTATGTACCACTAATTAAGATAATAATTTAAGTACCCATAACTAGGATATTCAAATGTATAATTTTAATTGACTACATATTTTACAGCTAATAAATTTCAATTATAATTATTTGAGTTATGAACTTTACATTTAAATTAAAAAACGACAAAGTAATATTCTAGTGCCGGCATATGCACTGGTGTGATGATCAACGATGTATGGGCATCCTTAAGTAATTATAGAGAATAAAATTTGTGAATGGAATGAGCAACAAACTTACTTGCTCTACGTAATTTGCCGCTAGAAATACCGAATCGATTACGTTTGACTGATGAAATATCAATATTAAGAGGTAGTATCAACTGCCTTTAAATTTAAATTCAGGTGCAGCGCGAAGTTACATTTTTTTATTAAATTTAATAGACAATATAACAATTGGATTGGACAATGTTATAATATGTTGATAGAGACGGGATACAAATTTCCCAATCACTGATTAAATAATGGGGTATTTGGTATAGTAATTATTTACAAATAAAAGTAAATTGTTTTATTGAAATTCAAAATTACCTTTCCTGTAGTAATGAAACAATATTATTAACTGCTTCAATTCCAACCAATAGTGATAATATTTGTTTTCTAATTTCAATGCCGCATCTATTTTTATTGCTTCCATTGTCAATTGGGCCTAGTAATGCTTGACGTGCTAAACTCGGCAGAAATGGACGTATTTCTCTATGTGTACAATTAGCTAATTCAGCTATATTTAAATTTTGCATTGCAGCAAACGCTTTAACACTTACTGGCGGTAAATTCATTTTATTTATTACTTTTCAATAATCAACAAAAACAATATTTCCATGTCATTTATTTGTGTACAATACAATTTTCTATTTATTGGCGACGAATCAAAACAAAATAAAATGTCATTTGTCATGAAAACGTCAAATTTATATTTTGTGTTGTCATATGTACAAAATACATCGACATTTTTTTCTATTGGAATATTGGAATGGGGTGCAAATTTAAATGTATTTAAAAAAGCTGTGTAAATAAGTTTTCAATTTAAAATTTAACATCTTCTCACAGTTTAAATACTTTGCCGGAGAACGATTTATTATTTATCGTCTAAAATCTGTGTATGTATTTCAGACTGAAAGTTTTTCATCACAAAACTTATGGTTGCACTTTTAAAAGTTTAATTTACAGTCCCACATATTAACGATTTTCGTTCAGAGAAGAGATTGTTTTTGTTCTACATAAAGTATAGGAGACTCGCATCACGCTGCAGTTTTATTCTATTATTAATCGTTACGATTTCTTAGGATCTAATTTAATTTGTGTTGAGCACACATTGCACCAAAATATAGTACTATAACTCATTCAAAACTATACACATTTAGTAGGTTGGAAGTATCTAGAGAATATCCTGATTATGCCAGATTCATGGAAATGATAATATATATAATATATACTATTGCTGTGAACACACAATCGTTTCTTTTGGTCTGTGTGAAACCGCAATCGAATAAAAGGCTACCGAAAGGATAATATGTTTTATATAAAATAAATGGAAATTATGGAGCACGATTTACATATATGGACCGGTGCTTCACTATTAACTTATAAGTGTATTAGTTACATGTTTCCTTTTTTATATCAAATATCACCAATAATCGGTTATTGTTGTTGCTCGTCTATATATCTAATGTTGAGTGGAGTGACGGATTTTAATACAGGAAACATGATCACATGATATGGTTATTTTATGGTTTTATTTGATATTTACATGTATCTTTTTGAAACGACAAATCAATATCGTAACGACACTATGATGATGATGATCCTCTGTAATACCTCGATGATATTATTTGTCGTTAGCAAATCTGTCGAACGTATGGCATCAATTTGAGAATTAGGGTTGGTGTCATTTCAAATAACTTCATTTACAAGCATATACAAAGATCCGAATGTTCCATGTGCTATAAATGGTGTAAAATTCCACATCAAATTAACTTATATAATATGGGACTAATTGAACTGATATCAATAAATAGCAACTAATTTACCTGACTGCTATATGCTTGCAATACAATGCATACTAATGTTTAATACTTACAAATTGTATACAATATGTAGTCTATTGATAGTACCCACCATTATAATTTTCACTTTTTATTTTTACCAAACAAAATTGCATATCACAAAGAAAAACAATAGGAAAATTTATTTTTGTAATCAAATTATTACATAACAAATGATACCCATATATATTTGTCAATTGATATTTTATGGAAATTTATTATATACTCGTAGTTACTTAGTCTGATGTCTGTGTGTTTAGGATGGAGGATGTTAATGTTTTCGCTTCTTTATGAATTCACTAATTTTATGGTATTATTTTGTATATGTGAGTATAGGAATTGAAGTTATTGTGTCAGCAAACATAAATAACGAACAAAACGTACATTATATTTTGCTTTTTTGTGTACTGGGAGAAAATGAATTCTGTCTTTTGTTCATCCAAAATTTATAGAAATTAATTTTCTTCAGCATGTGGAGTCGACAATGTTAAAAATGTAATAAGATAATAAAAACTGTGATGTAGATCATATGTTCATATCTTTCACCTCCATCGTTATAAGCAAATTAAAAGTTATTTTGTGTTTTGAACATTAATGGGTATCACTCCCAAAGGAATAACTTTAGTATTATATATAAAAAAATAATAAATTAATGTACGAGTATATATTTTATAACCAGGAATCGGTGATTCCCACGTCGAGTTAAAATTATTTGATACTATACAATATAACATCAATGTAACCATAAACAACATTTTTTATATATCAACAATTTATAACTCTAAATTCAATAATAAAAAAAGTATTGAATAGTAAAGATATCTCAATTTGGAAATTCCCATAAGATGAAGAATTATAATATTCGATATATTACAATAGAATAGTCAAAAATTACCTGGAAACTTTACATAAGGAAATTAAAGGGAAAATATAATTGTTCTGATATTTATTTCGCCACATTGTTCTTGGACGATCAGGTCTTCTAATACCCTGCGGATTCCAGTCAAGTGCGTATTTTGAAATATCACCGACCGGTCGCCTCAGTGTATTACCGATCCAATCCCACAATTTTGTTCATCGCCTCCAGATCTGACAGTTTCCACAAATTCTCATTTGATATTGTATTTGTGTCATCTGATATTGTATTTGTCCACAAAGCGTCTGAGGCACCTATTGCCGAATACTTGAATTTGTGACAACAAGGCAATGTGAAAGTTGACAATAAACAGCCTGAACTATTGTTACAAATTTAACACTACACTGGAATCTTGCTGTGATTATTTGATCTGATATCGGCTAGCAGCACACTTAGCAATAAACCGACTTCACTACTGTGATCCATGTGACTCGGTTTTCCGGAACACAGAATGGTTTCACCAGTGGATGTAGTCCTTTCTCCGTTTTCTTTCGATCGAATTTCGCTCAACTCATCGAGTTTGTACCTCTTCAATTTTTGAGCCACTTGCGCCAATTTCGTCGTCGGTTCAAACATTGTTCGAACGTTCTCGTTTACTCGATTATATTTCAAAATCATGACACTGTCGAAAACAGTATTCATATTTATACACTCGACCACACTATTTTATTATTTAGAATGTAAAAAAAATTTTCTACCATAATTGATGAATTATAATCCATTATGACACTATTTCCGCCTGAGTTCAGAAATACTTTACTTGACCATCGATCCATGTCATTTGTACAGAACAAAAAATATAGTGTAAAATCTAAAGTTTCTTTCGGTTCGTTTCCAAATTTAGTATTGATAGTATATTGTTGCTTGAACTTTATGTTCATAGTAAATATGCATGCTTCATCATCGTCACCCACAAGGACAGCGTACATGGGCGGTATTACGATGGTCAATTGCCATTTCCAATGCATATGATCAATTTTCAACCAAAAAATCACATTAGTTTCCAATAAATTGTGAAACATGTTTTTGATTGCCAAAAGATTTTAATGATTTGGTTGAATGGCGGTGTGTAACGTAAAAGTTATTTAGTTTGCTGATGAGATAGATGTTTATGCATAAAAAACCTAAACAAAACATTAAACCTATATTTTTTGGCACGACTACCACACGCTCATAATTGATATAACCTGTAATTGTGATTTTGGAGCTAAATATTGGCTGAGTTACCTCTGGATGCTTATCGAACACTCAACCTAAATGACATGATTTCGATCTTCATTTACGGATCATATGTTATATGACTTCTTTAATATTCTCGTGATTTTTTAAATTTTCATTCTTGTGAGTTTCAATCTCTTACATTTAAAAATTTTATAAATTTAATTTTTTTACACAACACTTACGAGTAACAATAAAAAAAATTATAATTTAATTTATTAAAAAAAATTAATAATTAAGCATTCAAGTCAGGTTTGTGTTCCCATTTATGTTAGAATTTTCTCAATGTCAATGACGGTTATTGCAAATTAAATTCGATTTCAATTTTGATATTATACAATTGATTAAATTGTACGTCCATTTATAATATGAATGTAATTTTACAATAATTATTTAATTTAAATATGAGGTTTTAAATGTACACGTTATATATATTTTACATTTAATTGTTATTATCATACTTATAATAACTTATATAGGCAATTGAATAATTTTTACATTATTAACGAATATATTTTATTTAATTATATTGGCGGGAAAATAAACAAATTGGCAGTTGTACATTTTAAAATAATTAAATTTTGATTTAGTTCTCAATTAAATGCGTTGTTTGATACATTCAAATTTGTTACAAATACAATTTTATAGTACATATAAATTGCAATGTTTGTGAATAAATTAAATTGGATTATTGTAATATTAATAGGCATTGTAAGTGAAAACTATGTGTTAAATTGGCCTAAAATGTAAATTGAAATTAATCGATATCCTTATTATATTGTAATTTGTTTGTTGAAAGCTGTAAACAAAGTGATATA
>JANSTX010024103.1:0-23376 GCA_027564355.1 Penthetria funebris | reverse complement strand
AAAATTAAAACAAATAATTGTTGGTATTATAATATTGAAGAACATTATCATCATCATCTAAACCCCTATGCCTCGAGGGCGCATAGGTCCAGCTACCTAGGAGTAAAGATTGGTTAAGTAACCTCGATGATAGTCAGCCACTCCATTCGTCACCAAAGAAGAACATTCTCATATTTAATAAATATATTTGATGAGAAATCTATGAAAATGTGATCTTATCAGGAAAATGTGTTTTTTGCATATTATTATTATTGTATTTTAAATGCAGTATTGAAATTTTTAATCTGCAAATTTCATAAACAATGTTTCGTATTTCATTTCTATTTGCGGGAGTGGGTACAGTATGTAGCATATATTTCTCGTAAATAAACATTAATTCTTTGATAAATAAAAAAATAATTGTGTAAAACTTAATACTTACTGTAGTGAAACTTTTTAATGACAAAATTGAAAATTTTAAAGCAGTTATTCTTAGCGGTTTTTGAGATCTTTCCATGGCAAATCGTAGATCCTTTACAACACATGATCCTGTACTGAATTCTTGAATTGTTTTTGACACATTATTTTTTAATTACACTTAATTATATACATTTTAATTATTATTAATTCACAATATATACCTTGCCAATTACAAGCATACAATTTCCAAGATGTTTTTGTGCTCTAAAATTAAAACAAAATACATAGCATGAAAATGAATTGCTTGATTCTTACCACTTATTATTACTTATTTTGAGTGACAGATTTTAATAGTGAACATTTTGGTTAATAAGCGAGCAGTCAATCATTTAGAATTACTTCAACTTAAGGAAAATCAGGACTTTATTTCTTTATTCTGTTGATATTTTCATAAGGAATATGAACACGCTTTTATCTGAATTTTACATTTGGTCACCATATGGCTTTCAATAAGCGAAAATGTTCGCAGCCAAATCAAGGGCAGATATTGTATAATTAGAAAAAGGATTATAAATGATATGAAATACCATATGCTTACGCAGTAATGTTGTTAAAATCATTAAACACGCTGCTACAAAAATTGAGATCAAAATAAATCTTGTAGAAGCTACAGTATAAGGGAACCTCTATATATACGAGTATATATTATAACTAAGTCATTTTTCAGGGATTGGTTACTCTTTATTGCTCACGCACAAAATAACTGTTTTTATATTTTATCCGGCTCACGGGATAGGAAAGAAAGAATTGTCACGAAAATAAACATGAATGCCTATTTTAAATTTTTTGGGGGCAATAATGTTCAGGAAACACTTCTTCATGGAGAAAGTTCCACAGACGAGATATGAATGTGCCACTTTGACAGTGTGACCAAATTGTAGTTCAACAGAACGCGAGTGAGCTGACTGAGCTAGCCTGAGTAAAGTACATGTAAAACTTTAATAAACGGCCTCATATTAAAATTTTGCTTATACGTTAACATTTGGTAACTGAAATGTTTCAACCATGCTTCAATCAACGAAGCTACGTCCATAGGTGATATATTTTTATTTTCTGAAATGTTGACTCTCATGGATCATAGTATTGTTGTTAGTTTATTGCTATGTAACAACACCTTGTTGATCACAGCAGTGTAAAATATGTAACGATTATTCAAATTAATGCACCTACTGAATAGGCATCAATTATAGTCAATGATCACAAAGTCCTAGTGAGATTAAAAAAACCAGATATTGTTATTTGGATAGTAGACCGAAATGTAAGGGTTGGTATAATAATATACGGTTTTCAATATTAAGGTCTTTGGTAATATATGATGGCACTGAAATAGATGCCGAATCACACACACAAAAGTTGCGGCAGCTGTTCGTAACAAATTCAAGAATTAATCAATATGTGCCTTAGATACATATTAAGAATCTATTCGCAAAATTTAATATCTATTGACGATTTTTGACTATTGCGGTCCATATACTCGATTGTCAGATGCATTGGACATAATATATTGAGGTGGCCATATATAATAAATTTAATTATAAATTTGTTATAATTAAATTAGAACATAGGCAAATTAATGTACAATTAAATAACCAACTAATCTGTCATAATAATTAATATAAATTGACATATCATTATTTCTGTAGACTTTTGGTTTCATAAATAAATATATATAAATCGATAAATCAAATTTAAAATAACGTCATGGTGTTCGTATATACTATAAATATGAATAAAATGAAGATTATTTGATTATACCTGCAGTTTTATTAAATTTGCATTAATCCTCGCATATTTCTACGCCAATCTAATGATAAGCATTTTGAAATTTTTGACTTAAAGTCTTAAATCTAGAAAATGTATAATGTGTCTATAATGTTATCTATTTATGCGATGCTAGTTTCTAAAGTATACGCGTACCATATAAATTCTATAGAATTCTACGTAGCATAAAATACAAATAAGAATCAAGCACATTTGTATATACGAGTGCTGTGCATATTATATAAAGAACATGGATTTCAACATCAATTTATCCATTAATGTTTCTCTGACTGGCTTATACACAAAATAAGCAGGGAAGATACCTAAAGTAGATATATATGTAGCAAAATGAGAGGGTTTTACATGCAAAATTTAAATAAACTATTCATGAAAGGGATTTATACATTTTTTTTTTTATCTAAAATTTCTTTTGAATTTGATACTTTATTGACTTGAAGCAAAGTTATAAATATTATAGCAATATCAAATTACAGTATAATGTGATTGCTATAATAAAAAAAATTGAATGACAATACGGTCTATTTTGTGTCTAAAGTATTAAGAACCATTTGAATACTGCAAAAAAGTATCGTTCTATTGTTATATTCCATCTAATATGAATTAGTCCGTTTTAGCACTAAATTGGAGTCAATAAAAAGATTATTTATTCTAAAATATAACTAACTGGCTACAATTTTTTACCTAAAATCTTAAATCAATGAAAATCACTACAACATGCAGATTGAAATTAGGCGTCATATGATATCCACAGGATTCTGTGAAAGCATTATGAATATTGTTTAAACTGACAAAACATTACAGATGCATTGCCAAATTCATGGCGGCAAAGTTATTTCTTGCCATTTTACATAAGAATACATAGAATAAGGTAGATATACAGCCGAATCAAACTGACTTTACACTCTGTATATTATCGGAAAAATATTCTCATACTAGATTCCGTGATCTAATTAATATTCCAGAAAGTCAATCTCGATTCCGTGATCTAATTAATATTCCAGAAAGCCAATCTCGATGCAAATTGATTGAAAAATACAAAGATAACAAGAAAGACATTCACACGATGTTCATAGATCTCTAGAAGATATTTGATAGTGTAGTTATAGATTGTACATAACAAGAAAGACATTCACACGATATTCATAGATCTCTAGAAGATATTTGATAGAGTTATAGAAAAATTGTCCCTGAAATGCAAGCACTAGCATCCTATCAAATGGTGGAAAATATAGGTCATTTAATGTGAACGTGGATGTGTATAAGGGTTCTTCGTTTAGTTCATTAATTAGAGAAATGCAATATTGCTATTATATAACTTACATGTTCAATTAAATTATCTCCTTTCCAACATAAGATAAATAATTGTGATAAAGCTGAAATAATATATAACACTAATTTAGTTAAATTTCCCACAGTTGTATGTACCTATTAATAATAACCAATAATAATTTTATTCATTAATTACAATAATTGATTTAATTTTTTTTTCCCTTACAGCAGTTATTTGTAAACCAACCATGCATATTAAGAATGAACTTATTGTAAAATTTATTAATAATATTGGACTGAAAAAATCTTCCAAATTTTTACAAAACCTAGAATTTTCCAATGGATAATTGAGAAATTAAAAAAAAACATATTACACCTTTCTAGATTCCTACAAAAATTGTAATTTATTTAAATACCTAATGATAATACTATGCCGT
This sequence comes from Penthetria funebris, assembly GCA_027564355.1. Lineage (NCBI taxonomy): Eukaryota > Metazoa > Arthropoda > Insecta > Diptera > Pleciidae > Penthetria > Penthetria funebris. The sequence goes on along the minus strand of JANSTX010024103.1, from coordinate 19,429 downwards.
TTAATGACATCAATTAATAGACGCTTGTATTCATTTTCCACCGCAACCTTGTCTATATAATAATTTGATCGTTGTATTCTATTAATGATTTTTCGGTTTCCACGTTCTAGCATATTATCAATGTCACGATGAAGCAAACAAAATTGTCCACAAGAATATGCAATGAAAAATCCAAATAGACTGTCTTCAGAAAATAATGTTGTCACAACGCCAAAACCAGCCAAAGATGTTAGTATATATGTAATTGCATATGAGTACATATTATTTGCATTATAAGGAAATACCATCTTGTAAGGAAGTGGTTTATTTTCTGCATCAAATGCAGTAAAAAGTTCAAAAAGTGGTAAAATTACGTACATGCATATGAGAATAAAAAGTAAAATAGAAATGATTTTTAAAATTATCATATCTTTTTCACATTGAAGTGCAATCCATTTTTCACGGTGACTAAAAATGAAAAAAAATTCTTGAATTATAAAATTAATTTTTGTGTATAGCATTTTAATGTACTTTTCTTTAAAACATCGTTAATTACATTAAACTTAAAGTTAGTAATGTACAAAAATTTCACTTTTTAAATGTACTCGTACTGTACATATTGTAACCTGTAAAAGTAGTATACTATGGGAAGGATTAGAAGAACAGTATGAAAAAAAAAACGGAAATTAAAATGAAGTTCATCATCTTGAATTCGAAACTTCAATGAAAATCGATCTATTAACACAATGAGTTTCACAGACATGGAAATAGGAAAGAAAATGTCATATTGATATCACTCCATAAGAAGCATATGATCATAGTGACAGTAATTTGACTGACATACAAATGTAGTCCTTAGAATATACGATGGGATGATTTTTAATATGAATAGTTATTTAAGAGTTATAAAGAATTCACGAGGCATATTTTCATATGTTATGATAAACGTCTTGTGTCTTCAAATTAGTACTTTATCGATTCACTGCTGTAGTATCTCATTTTGCAATTTAATGACAATAAACAACATTGGATGTATGCTAATATATCAAATTACCCAATGTTTCAGTTGCTGAAAACTTGTTATTATTGCCATTTGTAAGACTTTTAGTCTCATGGTATTTCAGAACAAAAATATAATTTCTTTAAAATAGCACACTTTTTTTTTTTTACTTTATACAACATGCTTTTTATTCTTACTGATACGATAATGTTTAAGTATCAATCACGATTTACCTTCATTGCAACATTTTCATTTACACTTTTAGTATGCATACTTAATGATGTTATATTATTTAATAAGTGTTTGTATACTTAGGGGATTATCGCTGCCTAATTTGCGTACTGACAAATCGCTGAATCATTTCCATTTTGTTGTAGGTTAGTTTGATGAAAGATATAGTAGATGTTCAAAAGAGGTCACATTTAATGAAATAATCAATAAAATCCATGATATCATTTCAATTGACAGTAGTAATGTGCTTGATACAAGTGAAATAAGAATTACAAAGGAATGTATTCGTAACATCACACATACGTAACCCAAAATTCATTATTGGAAAATATGGGATCAATTGGTGGCGCATAAACCACTGCAACTTAATTTGTTATTGAGTTTCTTTTTAAACTAGTCTACAAATACGACATTAACACCATCTCTTTAGTCTGTGTCATGCAATTACATATTAACATATTTCTTGATCAAGTAACCTGTGACACCTTATGAACGTAAAAGTGAGAAAATTAACCTCGATGTTTGAGTGTCACTTCATTCGTCATCCCATTATAATTACATTTTATGTGGAGAATATGTTTAAAATTTTATGAAATAATCTACTTAAAGTAGAATCATTAGGTGATATAACATGTCTTTGGTCAGATTCCTCAATAGTATTTTAAACAAATGATACCTAGTCACTTATATGTCAAATCTCTATTAAAGTTAGTCTTTATATCAAACTCATCTTTGGTGTCTGGAAAACGAATCTAAAATATTTATTGAGTAATATGTACACTTTGCTGCACCTATCCATAACTCTCGTTAGAAATTTCAAAAAAAATACAATAATACACACATAAAACTGTTTGAAACTTTTTTATTAACTCACTGCATACTTAAATAGGTAAACGCGATAGTTTTAAAATATCGATACTTACGACTGTTACATAAATAAATAAAAATAATTAATACTTACGTTGATATCCAAATGTTTTGCACAAATTCAGTAATTAATTTCTTCAATGTCTGTCTTTTTATACTCAAATGAATTAAACGAAATAAATTATGAATTCCCATTAGAACTGTACAGCCACATTCTGTCACCGTTAAAATATCACCCCAAGCATAATAAACAAATGAAGATTGAGCCAGACATGTCAAAGCAATTAGTATTATTATAGTAAACGACCATATATAATATAAAAATCCATTCATATTTGGTGGATTTGAAATTGCTAACGGCCATCCACCAACCACTTTTAGCATTATGCACTGAAACGGAAATGCAAATGATATATCATCATCCTTAGGCAATGGATTGTGTAGCAACATTTCACTCTTGCATATATAATATATATAATATAGAGTTATATATTTGTATATTGTATACGGAAATGTAATGTCAGGAAAACTTGAAGTGAATTTAAATACTTATTTAAATAACAACTATATGGATTTAAAAAAAAATAAATAAAAAATATTCAGCTGCTGCTCTAACTCTTTAGAAATTTATTCAAATACTCAAAGTATTTAACATTGTGAAAATCCTTTTATATTGACATATACACAATAAAAGGATAATTTTCGATTTATCATGCATGAATATAATAAAACTAAAAATAATTTTCAAAGCTTTTAGTGTAAAACATTTTAAATTGTTGTAATTACAAGACACAATTGAGTATCTACCTATTAATTTTCAAGAAATTCCTTTTTTGACTATAGGTCCGACATAGAATATGCCATATAGCTCATCATAATATTCACTTGAGTATATAGTAATTTAATTTAATTAGAACATTTCGTAAAATATGTTTACTAGTTCAAGTATACATAAATATTAAAATGTAATATAAATAGCATCAACGATATAGTAGTATTTGCAATTTAAATATTATACTACATATGAGTTACATTTAATTGGAAACCATTAAATAATTATAATGAAGGAAGTAGAACGATCTGGAAAAAGTAGTCACATATTCTGTATAGAATATCTGAACAACTGTGTGACATGCAAAATTGACCACTCAAATATATAAGCCTATATACTCAAAGAAACCGATTAATGATTCATATCCTGGACCAAATTGGACTGAAAATCGATCCCTTAATAGTATTAAAATATTAAAAATAGCATAGAGTTAGAGGTCAGCTTGAAATGGACATTTTTTAGAGTTAACAGTATTCAAGAAATCCCGTTGATAGATAACAGTGATCTGATATATGTGAAAATGACAAAAAAGTCATTTTGAAAAAGAAACAAGATAAGCACTATTAAATCGTTTAACTATATTTAAAAAGCCTATGCGATAATAATCTTCTGCTGGATTAGTCTAAGTTATTTTCTTTTCAAAACTACAAGAATGTTCAAGAAACTACAATAATATTGTTTAAAGAAACTTTTTACTAGTGCAAACACAATATATCAACAGCTCATCATCTCGAACTATCACAATCTTTAGCCTGCATTCATATCATTCCATGCAATATCACTGGTATTAACACTACTTATTGACTAATGATGGTTCACATTGTTTTGGACGCCTCTGTTTTCTATTAGCCTGGGGAATTCAGTCAAGTATAACTGATTCAATTTCACATTGTTCGGGGTTGACAATTCTGTTCATCATCTTCAGATCTGCATGTCTCTCCACTAATTCCCGATTAATATTTTATTTGGCCAAATAATTTTTATTATGCGTAGTAGTATAGTAACGTATTCGAACAATCAGGTCTACATTGGCATACATCAAGAAACCAAGTTTTCAAAAAGTTTAGTCAATTACTAAGTACAACAGAAGTTAGTAACTAACTAACAAGATGACTTTGACGAATATTAGCACAGAATTTAAAGTTACACTTATATTTAAGGTAGTAGTGGATTGTGACTATTTGTGACTATTTCTAATTGATGAAATTTGCATATCTGCTCCAGTTTGTTTCAAGCGATGTCCAGAAGTAGTTTTGAAAAAACCCTGAAAGGACGTAATCAAAATATAATCTACAGATCGAAAATATAATTTAAAATTTTGAATTTTATTACAAATACAGGTTGAATACATCCCAGGAGGGTGTAGTAGTTTAGTAGAAAAAATAGAGAGAAAGTATTAAAAATATAATCTAACGATAATTTTTTGAATTATTGGACAAATGTTCAGGATCTAAGACTAACAAAATTATCATTTAAACATATTAATGTTCATTAGGTGAGGATGCAGATACGATTTCTGAAAATATTATTTAACAAACAAGTACAATATTTGATGATGTTAAATGTAGATATTTACTAAAGGATTGAGCAGTATTCAAACAGATTTAAGAGTGTTATATTACAAATCCTAGATTGAATTACATTTATTTAAAACGAAAAATTAGAGAATACAATACGAGTATATCATAATGGTAACAGTATGAAAGGAGAACCAATGAGCTCTCATTATCCTGTACTTATTTGAATTTCTTGTGTTTGTAAGTTTTTTTGGTATTTACGTTAGTATTTAATTGATTGATAAGTGGTTTTTATTCATCGTCAGTTGATGTGTCAATTTCCGGTAATGTATCAGTGGCAACAGTTGTACTATCCGGTAATGTTGTATTCATAATAATTTCACTAGTTTTTTTATTATTTATTGGTGTAGTATTAGTTGATGACTTAATTTTTATCGATGTCTTTTCAGTGCTTGTTTTAAAATTAGTAGCCTTTGTGGTTATTAATTTTGTCCGTTTTGTAACATTTTTCTTTTCTAAAGGATTGATATATAGTTTTATTTAAGTACATAGTTGACTAAAATTATTCAAATAATACTTACTATGAAATGTTTTATTTATTATATCACTGACAACGTTTATTACGGAGCCAATAAAGTTGTCAATATGTGTAAATATATTTAAGCAACGACTTTCTGATATTCCATTAGTATCGATTCTTCTTGCAATAGTTATGCTCTTAAAGTTATTCAATTGTTTCATAAATTGAATCTTGAATTTCTGTTGGAATAGAAATTAATTTTTGATTTATTTATCTGCACTGTATATATTTTTAATTTGTGGAATAGGAAAATTATTATTTATGGGTTACACAAAGGTCATGTCAAGAAAAAATTATAAAATTTTTAACAAAATTTATTGCTTTTGTAAATGTAAATTCGTTTGCCAATAATGAAAAATTTGTCAAAAATAGTTGGCCATTCGAATAAACCCTTCAGATATCCAACATATAACTAACTAATTGACGATTATAATTTAGATTATAAAATTTTGCAGAAGTTAATTTTAGCATATTTCGAAAATTAAACATACAATCAAAATTTGAAAGAATTGATCAATGTTTTTCCGTAATCCATATTCGATACGTTAAGGTTAAAATATGTTTCATGTCTCAGACAGTCTTTTATGAAGTAAAAGTACTAAACGACTAGAAATATATATGCAACTTAAGAAAAATAATTGCCACATAATGTTATATAAAATAACACTTTGGGTAAATCTATTCGGTATGAAATTCTTGTTTGCAACTGCTAACTAAAATCATCTAATGGAAAGGATCAGAGTTACACAATTGTTTAGAAATTTATTCAACATTGGTAAATAATACAATAAGGATCGGATAATTTATAAATGAGCATATCTCCATTGCGGGTTAACTGAAAAAAAATTTTAGATGATGATGATGAATGAGAATTCAAAATATAAAATAGAAACAGAAAATCATGAGTATAGTGCAATCATTTAGTTATTTCTAGTATCACATTTGACTTTAATTTTATATAATAATTTCATACCCTAACATTAACATCAGAGTAGTTTTCTGTTGCCTGTATTTCCTTTAACTGTGATTCATATTTCGATAAAACATCCTGAATTTTCTGTATTTCTTGCCATAATACAGGTGGTAGATTATGTAGTTGCAAATATTCATGATAAAAATGTAATTCCATTAAATTTGAGAACTCAGTCATATTATGTTTAATAAAATGATTGAAGGCATCACTTGTTGATGTATTTTGGATATGTCCCATAGATGAATTTACTGTAAATTGAAATTATATTTTAAAAATTTTATCATTAAAATTAAATAACGGTACTGCTATTCCATAGTATTTATCACTGAATAGTTTGATTCAAATTCATCGTTAAAAATTATAAAGATGCAACAGTGACCATTGTTCCACCGCTGAGCTACAATCTTCTACTATCATCTAATCTATATTTAAAACTATATCATTTTAGTACTAAATTCATATTTAAGAATCTGCTGCTAAACGGCAGCAGATTCCTATTCAAATTGTATGAAGCCATCACTTCAATAATTATAGCATCTTGTTTCAATCTAACTGTTTGAAATATGCAGTTGAAACTGTTTGAAACATGTGCTTGACACGTCAAACATTTGGGTAATTCGGTAGGATGGCGTGTAAATTCGTGTAGCGACCTGTTTTTTTGGTGAAATTGTTTTACATTATATTTTGTATACGATCACACGCCATTAAACTGACATATAATGGGATCGAGTTTCTGGTGATACCGCGAGTCACTCTATTAATTATAATTTAATTATAATATTAATATATATGAAAATTACCAATAATTGAAGCACTATTAATACCGGCCATAAAAAAAATACGAATAATGATGTAAGTAAACATTGTGCATACGTCTATTACATGTACATATAATACTCGTGTAAAAATGATCTATAAACTAAATATTAACATGTGAATACAATTTTAACTAAATCAATAAACTATATCTGAGTATCATCATAAAATAATTTAGATTAAATATTCATTAGAAATTCTCATTAATTTTGAACCGAGAAATTGGTTCAGCATTTCAATTTGAAGACTTAATCTTCTGGCAACATCACTGTTTCAGTTTTAAGTTGGAATCGTATTTAAGAGATATCATATGGACTGTTAGAAATACTGACAATGATTGTCTCGATCAAAAGATGAAGTTTAACTGAAACATGGAAAAATTGCTAATCTTACATAGTGTAAATATTGTGTCAATTATGAAATAGAATTATGCCAGATGAAAAAAAGTTAGTAGATTTTCAAACAGGATTGATTAAAATCATTAAAAATAAAATATAATTGCAAGCAAAATGTTTAAGATAACAACGAATTGATGACATGCTGTTTAGATATACACATTTTCTACCATCGAGATGTCATAGTAACTACTTAAGATAATTTAGATTAAGAACGATTAAGGTCTTTTTACTAGAAATGATTTTATAGCAGAACGTTGAAGACAACATGATGGTAATGTAAAGAGATTGCATTTCTCACAATCGAAATTTCAGTATAACTACTTTCGATGATTTCGATCGATATCGATAATGATTTTCTTTCTACTAATATAATTCTATAGCAGAACGTTCAAGGCAACATGTAAAGAGATTAATGCTGGACACATTTTCGGGATATACATTCGATATTTCAGTAAAGCTGTTCTTTTTTCTTGGAATTATTCTATATACTCATTTGGTGATGATAAGCATATAAAGATTAATTATTTAGTAAAATTTATTTTATCACAATTATTTTTTAATTTAATTTTTTAACACACTTTACGGCTTGTTTTCGATACAATAAACTGTAACTAAAGAAAAAATATGCTATTAGTTTCCATATTAAGTAAACATGCACACAAAATTCATTTATGTTAGAATACATAATTTAAATTTATGACTTTAAACTAAATTTGCATATGAAATGTAATTCATTTGTTGAACAAGTGGACATAAACATGATTTTTTATTGCCAATAAATTTGTCATAAAATTTTTATTTTAAATTTTTTTATTGATTTTGTTGTAAAGTATAAACTGCATAATAGTTACATTTAAAGATTATATAGAATATATATCAACAAATTAAAAAAGTTAAGAATAACACAAATACATAAACATGCTTCAATAATGATATTGAAACGAATATCAGAAACGAAGAGCTTATCAATGTAATGTACTTGGTTTATTCAATGAATATTATTAACAGATTATATCATCATCACAATCCTCATTACTATACACGGAAATATAAGGCATCAACGAACAATCGTCATTGTACAACGTTTCTAAGCAGCACCTTCATTTCACTCTATATCCTACTACAGCGCCTTTAATGGCCATACTCTACCATGTACCAGATTTTCGATTACTTTGGCAACAACGAACAATCGTCATAGTACAATATTTCTAACCAGCAACTTCATTTTACTCTATATCCTACTAATGTTACCGTGTAGCTAATAGATAGTTATTAATTTTGATTCCAATTCATTAAACTCAAATACTTGTAGTTAGTAACAGTCGATTCAAAATCTGCAATTTCATTGTAAATACTCGTAACATTAAGTTTTTGTCTTTTAATTTTGATTCATATTTTCTTATAATTCTAACTGATAAAGATTTGAAAATAAAACAATTTTTAAATCATTAGTAAGTTTTAATTATAGTTACATAGTTAAAGTCTGAGACAAATTTAGCAGTAGATGATTATTTTAATTTGATTATTTAATTTAATTGATTTGCGGACATTATTTTAACGTCGTCTTTAGTATTTCCATTTGTAGGGTGAGTTGTCATCCTTTAAGTCTTCAATTATTTTTATTGTTTCTCGAGGCAATTTCTCGTCTTTCATCCCTAAATTTATTTTTGCCGTTATAAGTATACAACAACCTTCCGTGACCATTTTGTTGTTCTAAATCATTTTTCATTTTTATTGGCCACTTATCAGTATAATCCTCGTCTGGTAAGTCAAAATTTACTTTTCTCATTTCTTTATAATCATCATAATTACTATCGATGATATCGTCTTCAGGTTTAGCATTGTCGTCACAGCCAAATTTATTAGATTCAGTACTTTTATTCTCAGTTATTGCTCTTGCTTCAACCTCATAATTATCTATAGAAACAAAAAACTGTATTTGACTGACTTTCTTAACTAATTTAAGAAAGATTAATATTTTATTACCTTGTTTCAAAAATCTTTCTAAATTATCAATGTAGATGATAATGGAATAGTTAGATAAAGTTCGGTACGAATCATTAGAAAATATTTTCCGGAATTCCTGGAAAAAAAGTTATTAATTAAATTAAACTCGGACTGCTGCATGAAATTCAATATACATGATAATATAATTCAATATTATTCAACATTATTTCTAAAGTAGATTAGACCGATGCCACAAAAAAACTCCATTCAAATTTAAATAATGATATTATGGTCACTAAAACCCCTCTCATTATTAATTAATATTTAAATTATAATCTTTTCTTTGTCATTAAAAAGAGCCAGAAATTTATTTTACAATTATAATTTTTATCATAAATCTGTTTTTATTGGCCGACGTGACCATTACACCTAAATGTAATGATACAACAATAAAATATTTGATTCCAAAATATGATTCTCAGAGCAATGTAATCTACTCGTATTGCGAATTAACTTTCTAATATTGAAAATTATATATCTATAATTCAATATATTTTCTTTCTGCACCATAAAATACAAAAAAAAATAGTTGACGTCAAAATTTAATTTTCCATTTCCGTAATACCGTTAGAAACACTAACAAGATAAAGTAGTCTAATTGAAATAGGTTTTAGACTCTCGTGTAGTTTATTCCATAAATAAAATATAAAATCAGTAATTTCAATGACATTCAAGAACTATTGCTTATTCCTGATCCATATTTATATTTCGGGAAAGTCTGTAAGTATCTAATAAACGAAAACTGTATATCAATCAATATTTTACGATATATTTGACAACTAATACATTTGCCTTCTAATGGAATATGCAGATTTTAAATATTAGCAAATAACATCGCTCTCAAAACTGCACACAGACTCCGTTTTATATTCACAATTATATATTCAAATAATCTCTATCATTGACAGTATCTATAGATAGGGATCATTCAACATTACCCTTCCGATTATGTAATGGTGGTCCAGATATTAATGTGCACTTAAATTACACTAGTTGTTTTAACTTTAGAATGTAATACTAATTTTTCTTTCTCCTAAAAATAACTTACTGTTAAATTGATTTTATTAAAGTATTCTGTTGGCTGTTGTCTATTTTTCACTAAAGAATAATTATCAGTTTTTGTAATAATACTCATCTCATCATGGGATACAAAATCATTTATTACTTGCATTTTTTTAGTGGGGCTACGATTATTCGTCAAAAATCCCAAAAAATAAATTTGTTTTTTTGTTTCCAATTCGTTTGCTGAAAATAAATTAGTAAATCAATATTTTATATGATCAATAATTTATATATCTTTATAGGTTATTTTTGATCATTGTCACCATGGACCCAATTGGATCAAATTAATGGTTATAATACAATCCAAATAGACTTTGTATGGGGCAAGGGCATTCTCATTGCATGACTATAATAAACAAACTCAATATACATATGCATCGCAGTACAATTATCTAACTTCCAAATTCACCGAACAATGTAAGAAAATTAGAAATTTTTAGGTTCATTAGAAGACTATACTGATATACTGATAATCATTGAACAATGAACGAATCTTATTTCCATCCATACTGTAAAACATCGCATTCAATAACGTTTGAGACTTTGCCAGGCTTTCAACTCCATTTGTGTTGCAATTCGTTCATGATAGTTTTTAACATTATAAAAATTTCCTTGCATATATTTTATAAAAAACTTAAATTTAATTGAAATGAATTAATTTTTTTATTATTTTTAAGAATTTTGAAATTTTTACCTTCATTTGTTGCACAGAAAATGCACAATAACAATAAAATCGCAAAATTTAATAGATGCATTTTAGAATAATGAATTTCAATATATTACTGGTGATTAAACAAGCAGTTTAGCCAGTATTTATATCGGTGGCAAAATAACACTATTTTAATTTAATTAATCCTTGGCTTAATTTCGTTAGCTATGGTTCAACTTGAACAATCAATAATCAATTTGCATTACAAGAAGCATAAAGTGAACACAATAATTCATGCTATGCTTTAAATAGATTTAGATTGATTTGATTCAGTGATAAAATTATTCATGTTCATTATTTCCTATTGATTACATTTATTTGAACTGAAAACATATGCAAAGATATGAAATTGATTTACCACATTTTTAAAGCATAACATTAAATAAAATTTGCATTAATTACTCATCCTAATTTAAATAGTTTTCTTCAAAGTAATATGTTAGCAATTTCTAAATATATCAGTAAACGAATCGAAAATACATCTAAGTGTATATATTTGATGTTCTAAGTATTATGGTGATAATGTAGATTCCTGAATGTAGAATGTAGAATGTGTATATCACCAAGCCTTCTACGATGCAAAACTCTACAGTATGAATCACAATATAATGTACGGATTATGTTCATCAATTTAGATGGTATTCAATGATTTTCGAGTATATGCTCCATATCATTTCATGAACAATACCATAGAATGCCAACTTGAAGTTGACAATTAACAAATGCAATGTCGTTTGCATTCAATCACCTGTTAACAATAATTCTACAAGTACTGAAACGCTTTTGAATACCTAGTTTTCAAACTAAGCTGATTCATTTGAGTAAAATAATCGCTATAACATTTTTTATCGTATACATCTACTATGCGAGTTCTTACACATATACACAACTTACACTTCATCAGCAATTTGATACTTTTCACAATGTTGGCATTTCATTACATAACTACACTATACTAATTTAATGAAATTCAATATTGCTGCAATGCCATCCAAGTCTTTTGTCAATAAATTGGATGATATCCTTAAGATATTGTAATGCTTAGTTGATTTCACCACGACTTTGAATCTCTGAATCGTTTAGTAGCCAGTTTTCAGTCTGAACAGCTTGAACTTCGGACCTATTCAGAAGTTCGTGAAAGTATTCAGCACATCTTTCCATTGACTGAGCTTAATTGAGATCAAAAATCCGTTTCTAAAACCATTCATTCGGGTTAATTTATTGTTTGAAGTTGCACCATGTTTTGCCCAAACTACAATGTTTTTTTATGAAATGTATGCTCACAATGCGGTTGGTGAGGGTATACGGTGAGATACTGTATATCTTCATCAAACAGATTGTCCAGTTGACCATATTTTGTCTGAAGTTTTGATTAATCGCAATGCTTAATTTTACATTTACATTATTAGATTCCCTTCCTTTTATAATCAATAAAAGTATAATCTTACTGACTTGTTTCAATGTGCCATCAGGGCTACATTTTAATCTTTATCGATACAAAATGATTATCGATTGTAAAATAAATATAGATAGCGGATTCGCCATGCGAGCTTATCTCGATATTGTGCGATTTCAGTATACTAAGCGCATTATGTCTATTCTTTAAGTAAATCTGCGTGACAGATGTTTCGACAACTTCATAATAGTGTCTGAATTCAGTCATAAAAGTTAAAGACTTGACAACAACGGATCATATGTTTGAATCGTGTCCCATTAAAAGCTAAATTTCTTAAAAACATGAATCAAAAAAATGTTGCTCATACCTTTGCCAACAAAAATAGCAAAGAATTACGTCAATTTTCTCCCTATTTACACTAGGAACCATAGCATAACAGATGCTAAGTGAAAATTGATATAAAGGAAAAGATATTTACAGCATGCTAGCAACTAAAATGAATATTTTATCTTAAATTATTTTCAATTTATAACTTTAACTATTGGAGTACTCGTACGAGTGTATTTATATAATAGAAAAGTTGTTTATGGAAATTCGGCTGAAAAATTTACATTTCATTTAATTCATTCAATTGAAAATTGTATTGTAATAAAATAAATAATTGGATATTAAATTGAGATACTATAAAGACGAGATGTTACAAACATACGAATACTTTGTATGAGTACATATTTTCTTTAACTTTATTTATTATGTTCAATTTTCTATGAAATATGAACGAAATTATTGTAAAATTAAGGAATACAAATTCAACTATGCCATATATTTTGTGTAAGTTTAAGTTGAAGAATATTATAAATAAGGGATGAACAATAGTGAAATTTTTATTTTAACTTGAGAAAAATTATGTCTTCACTTTATTATTTATACAAAAAAATATATTGTTTAATCTTATTTACTTATTTATATTCAGCCGATGGGCTATAATTCCAACTGGTAATGCAAAATTGTTAAATGTATACGTGTGAACTTATTTATAAATGCCTGTAGGAAAATGTTCACTTTTAGTGACACAATTAAGTTAATGGTGATGTACAATGAAATTCTTGTGATAAACCTCATCCCCAAATGTTAATGTATCGAATCAAACTCCCAAATCACGACAAGCGTGTTTTCATATCAAAATATATTCATTTAGGTAGTTTTTGATTTGAGTAAGTATGTTGAAGTCAGGTCAAGTGGAATGTCGATAAGAGATTTCATGTGTATGATTCCAAAAATATCTATGTCATAATTATTTCGTGTAAATAGTGCAAAAAATCAAGAAATTTGTCTCTCACATAATTTACACCTTGTATGAGTCATGTTCTTCGTTTATGAACCGTATTATAAATTCATAAATTTTTCTGCACTTTCATTTTCCTTCCCATTTTACAACTGGTACCAGCATCTTTAATGACCATTGTTTTGTGTCACATTATTTTTAGTTGACCAGTCAAACGTATAAGTATGCTATATAGCATTATAAGTGGACGATAATCATGTCAATCGCCAATAGTTTGATTTTAAAATACGCCAATTAAGATTACTTGAATTTTGTGTGGATTGCCACATTTCATTTAGCATTCCTTACCACCTGCCGTGCCTTTTTTATATGCATGTTCTTACTTTTATTTCAGGACCAACCTTCCTGGCCAAATAACAACCTAAACATTGAATGCTCACTATTTCACCGATGAACAACATAACATTATATAATGTTAATACCCACAATAGAATTAAATGCAAATGCGATGCAGTCTCCTGTTAGCATTATTATGTGAAATATTAGCCCCGTTCGCTTTGCCGTTTTTTAGATGTTATTCTGTTGTACTTTCCGTCAGATTTTCGTATCAACCATTAACTTACCTTCATAATATCTGAATTTTCACTTATATGTAAACCTGTGACTAATAGTCAAGTGAGTGTCTATAACATTCACAGTTCTAAAGTTTACATCCAATAGTATGAATTTATTTAAATTCTTGTTAATTATTTGGTTATATGTACGACCGTTGTGATTATACGAATAATACGAGTAATTGACTTAAAATCGACTCTCTGTTTTATTTTGTTGCTTAGTAATATTACTATTTTAATAAAACAAATATGATTTCACATGTATATGTATGTACTTCATTTTCGGCAATCTGCGACAGCTTCGTCGGTTCAAGCATTGTTCTAACATTGCAGGTTTCAAAATGTATTCATTTTGTGCATAATCTCGACTGCAGTTATTGACATCTCGAGTGTATAATTGAAAAATTTTGATTTTGCGATTTACAGACCCATTGCTGCCTAGGTGAAATTGATGTTAGTTATTAAAAAGCGGTGCAAATCCCGTCTTGACACAAATAAGTTTAACTAAGTTTATGATTCTGTTCTCAACAAGCATCGCGTTTACGTACAGTTAGCACTTGATCCGGAATTCAAGTTAGCAAATTGGTTTATCTCAATGAAGACCACACCACCTACATATTGATGCTATTAACAGTGATTTTTCAAAATGTTATTAAAAATAATTTGATATCAGTTTCAAAATTGTATTAATATACTGAAATTGCCAGCATTGCTACGCGTAACAAATGATAGGTTGAGCACCATTAACATGAATATTTTTAGATGTATTTAGCAATCCGAGGTAATATCATTCAAGATTGTAATACATTTTTTCACTAAATACGAAAAAATGAAAATCAAATAAATAATTATATTTAGTATATAATTTGAGTGTATGACAATCATGCAATTTAATGACTTACATCAGCAACTTTTAAAAGTTATTAATATTAATGTTTTCAATAAAAAAGTAGAATTTTTATGTACTGTGAAAATATATTTTACATATAAATAATTACTATAACACATTTTCACATAGGTTTTCCCATTATTTGATAAAAAGCTAATTTTACTATTTAAATTATGCGTATATTACGTGCCAGTAAAACATTTGTATATTTTAAAACACATAGTATTTGATTAATAACTAACATGACACAACACTTTTATAAATCATAATTTTGCAAATGTTTTTAGTTACTATTTAAATAATTCATATATTTATTGATTTTTCAATTTTATTGTATTTAATTTTCTAGTCATAAAATATAGTAATAAACACCTGTATAATTAAATTAAAATAGTAGTTATTTTTGAATACATAGTATCATAACGGTTATAATGCCAGTCAGTAATTTATTCTGATAATCTAGCATTAATTAGTGATATATGAGTTCTATTTTGATTTACGGCTAAAAACTAAACACCAGAAACAATGGTTTAACATAGGGAAATAGAAAACGTCAATAAGAATAAAATCTTTATAGTAAATAAACAGGGATGAATAATTTTGACGCAAATACCAATTCGAATACAAATTGTAATTTAATTTTTATTTGTAGTTCAAACTAAAACACTAAAAGTGTAAAAATCAGTTTAAAATCGGCATACCGTCACAGATTAATAAGACATATTAATTAGGAACGATAAACTAATATGATATGACCGAATTTCTGTCAGAATACCTAACCTTGGCTGAAATATTATTTGGTACTGCTATAAAACTGACGTTTCTTCTTGTTACTAACTACAATTGCACAAATATTAGTAGATAAACGGTTCTGACACAATTTTGAGATAATGTATTTAATGATTAACACAATTTTACTTGTATACTCAACCATAAATAAGGGTGTTTGTAAATCAAAATAAAAAGTCCATTGTCTGCTATATTTACAAATGCTTGAGATACACGCAGTGTTCTTTTGGAAAATTTCTATCGGTCAATGAAATATTTTCCAAAATGCACTTTAATTGACCGATGTACGTGTATGTTGTGCTATAACGAAATGCTATTGTAGTTATAAAAGGTTCTTTCAAAATAATGACATTATTTATTAATTTATTAGTGGTTTTGTTCTTTGGCATATCGGTTAAATATATAAAAATGATTTAGACAGTAAAATATTATTATGTATATATGTTGAATATCATACAGTAATGAGTTAAATTGAGCTTTGTGTAATTACTGTACTTATGAGAATTATTAATTTGAAACAAGAGATCAACATCTTAGCATAGGTGCCTTGATTGAGATACCCGTTTATCATGTGAATTCTATAGTTATTATTATTTAAACTCCTCATATTCTGAGGTAGTATATACATTTTATAAAAAAAAAAAATCTAACAAACTTTAGTTGTATTTCTATTATGTAATAATTCATAATCTCTTATGAGTATCCTTAACGACTTATACTATTACTGTACGACTGATCGCATATGTATACCTACTAGAATATAAGAATATTTACTTGAAAAACTATAGCAATAGGAAGATCTTGACTATATTACTTTAAAAAATTAATATTTTAAATTTTCAAACATATGAATACTCGTATAGTAAGTATTCTGCATAACTAATGTGCAATATAATAGGTTTTTTTCTATCATCCTCAAATATGCTAAACTATTTCCATATGCCACATAAAATAAAGTGCATATAAATTTAAAAAATAAAATTTATAAAATTTTTATGCAATATTCGTAATAGTAGAACAATGTTATATGTAAATGTAAGTGAAACATTCATCAAATTTTGGTATAAGAAAACTTCAAATTTATTTGAATTTGCACTTTAAATTCAAATAAATTTCAAATTTTGAACAATTAAAACAAAATTCAAATGCTATGTTTGTTTTTGAATAAGTTTCTAATATGTGAAATGCATTTACATCTTACATCAATTATTTGCATAAAACATAAAATGTATACTCATATGTATACAAATTCAATTAATATTTATTGAGATTATTGGTTTAAAGGATATTCCATATAAATATACTAATTCAGAACGAACATCCCTTATAACGATATTATATTTATATAATTGTTTTGTTGTTTATAATGTTTTGAGTCAAATTTACATTGTATTAATAAGCAAAACGACGTTGCATACAAATCTGAAAATTAATTGCTGTTGGTGCAACATTTTATTAACCATCTAATTCATTCTAGCTTAATATGCATCTTTTTAATTATAGCTATAATTTTATAGAAAGATATGGACTTATAAAAAAAAAATTGTCATTAGAAAGCGTGACTCCAATAACCAAAATATTTAATAATTCAAATTAAATTATTCGATGGTGCATGGAGTGGTGGATAAACATCTTGAGGTAGCTCAACCTACATTTACGATCCCGAGATCATTTAAAATATCATCATCATAGTATTATTTCTGGTATCTGTATGTTTATAATCCATTCAAATATTCAAATATTTAATCGTTCAACTAGATGTTTCAATTTATATTAGAATCTAATGTAAGTTTGATGATATCAATGTATAGGGAGTGACAAATTAATAAAGTGGGAAACCTCTTAGGAAATATTTCCATGTAATACTTTGATGCATTCTATTTTTGAAATTCTATGTACTCTTACGTTACATAATTAATCATTCACTTTATTGTGTGCAATTGTTTAAAATAAATTAAATTATAAATTATTTACTAAATAAATTATTTAAAAAAACGAATATATGTATTTATATACCTGTAAGTACTTGTAAGATTAAATGTTTTTAAAATAAATGAAATACTCTCTTATTAATTTAGAAGATAAACGATTATATATAATCTAAAGTGAATTTATAGTCACCTATAGCTAGTAATATTCTGTAGCATTAATTAAATGCTGAATGAACATTTGATATATTATACATCGATAATTATAAAAAAATACAAAAATCATTCACTGAACGAAAGCTAGTTTAATTACTGTTGTAAGTTTGAGCAGCAAATATCTCTGTAGATTCACAGCTACGCGTAGTACATAGATAAGTATTGAGAAATAACGCTGATCAAGTTTCCAAAAATAGTCCAATCTTAGGTGTATTTATATGGTTAATAAGTAATGACAACAAAGTACTAGATGTTTATCCATATCTAGTAGTATTTCCTACGTACTACATCATTGAGGTTATGATAAACCATCAATACTTTTGGAAACCGAATATAAAATTAAAAAAACAATGTAATTTTCGACAGTACACTAATAGCAGAAATATTCAGACCACGATGATAGTCAATAATATTAGGAAACCAATAATCTATTAGATATGTTAGATAGAAATAATTCGACAGGATGTTGCAACGGATATAGAACTAAATGAATAAATATGGATCTGCAATATTACATACATTTCATGGATTTGTGGATTTGTATCAGGACATCATAATCTTTAGAAGATGTATTTTTATTTAAAATGCAAATATTTCTGAAACGGTTTTAGAGAGAGGTTTCGTGTCTAAGGATGAATTATGTAGAAAGTCGGTGTGTATCTATTGCAATAGCACGAGTTTTTTCAGTCTTTTAGACTAATTGCTGTAGTAGAATATGTGGCATTTGTGTATAAAATGTACTACGTATTAAGATGTATTTTATTTAAAATGCAAATAACTCGAAAGCGATGCTGACATCGTTGTAATGACATGAGAATCACCAGTTTTTTAGGCAAATTACTGTAGTAGAATATCTGGCATTTGTACATAAAATGTGTATTTATACAAAAATGCCAGATATTCTACTACAGCAATTAGTCTAAAAAAACTGCAGAAACTAGTGCTATTACAAAGATGTAAGCATTGCTTATAATTGTAAAAGATGCGCAGCGACTTTCTACATGATTCATCCTTAGGCACGAAAATACTATATATAATCGTTATCGAGATATTTGCATAAATAACACATATCTTTTAAAAAAAATCGTTACGCAACTTTAGCAATTAAAAGCGATACTAAAATCCAAGTAATAGCATGCGTTTTTTAAATTTACAGACTAATTGTTGTTGCAGTATATCTGGCATATGTGTACAAAATGTATTTTCTACATATTTCTTTCTCAGACACGAGAACTCTATCTATAACCGTTCACGAGATATTTGCATTTTAAATTATAAAAAGATTTTCTGAAGATTATGAATTCCTGATACAAATTCACAAATGTAGGAAAATGTACATTT
>JANSTX010024092.1:0-15438 GCA_027564355.1 Penthetria funebris | reverse complement strand
CGTAGTTCCGCAGTACCTTCACCAGACACAATAAGGAATAAGTTTTTTTTTTTTGGAAAATATTAGCGAATTTTTTTCACTACTCGTAAGTTAATTTTCTATACGCGTATTTTACTCGAAAAGAATTAAAAAAAAAAAAAAAAAAGAATATAAAAATGTACACCCTTCTGCCATATGGGGATTGAGAAAAAATAATATATGTATGGTCTTATAAGACACTGAATCCTTAGAATACGTTGTATTTTACAGGAATGTAATATAAATGCATATATCTATCTAACGTTTTCACCATTTCATTGGTGGTATACTTTCCTGTGAAATACATCAAGAAAGTCGTTACTTTCTTCTGAAAGTAATAATAAAGGCAATAAAACGTATGCCACTTTATTTGAATATATCGTGCTCGCGTACATTAAAAATATTGCCTGTTAAATTTATAGGATTTCTAACAATTGTTGATTTAGATACGTTTTTTTTTTTAAGAAATACTCTACAATCGAGATAAGGGTGTCAAGATTTCGAATAGTAGAGAGATCTTATACTGATGAAGAATGATAGTGACCTAATATAGAATCTGGTTTCATCAAATAAACTTTACCTCTACGTTAGGGCATTAGAAGTTCGAATGCAATATATGTTTTTATTTGGCATTGAGATAATTAATATAAGCAGCTAGAACTATGGCTATATACACCTTAAAGGTGCTTAATCATTTTTTTCTAATCTCGAATCAAACCTACATTTTCCCAAGTACTTGCAGACTGTCAGTTTGCAACCCCATCCCGTTTCATCGTAGATAATTCACATAATCAGAACCCTATTTGATAAATGCACGCCTTTTTTCAAATCCAGTATCGTCATAAAATACGTGCACCAATCCGTTGGTCTGCATTATTCGTATTTTTTTCTCCTTATTATCACCCAAGATTAACAAAAAGAATAGTAGTGATAAAGCACATCTGGTTTCGGATTTACATCAAAAATGTCACCAAACCAAAACATCAAAATATAACCAATGAATTACAATATATACCACGGTACATTTTCATCAGTCTATAGACGATATTCCTTAATTTATTAGTATTGTCAATCAACACGATCAACAACATCGCGACTGCCTATATTTAAAATCAATGTTAAAGAATAATTCCATATTCACTTTAAATACCTAATACTAAAACTTAACCGCTATTTTAACTGCACAATTATTATACAAACCAAACCACACACACACACACACATTCAAATTATCTTTTCAAACAATCGAACTTCACTTATAATGGACTAAAATATTAATGTAATATTCAGTAGCTGATTAAACTACTCAACCAGTCTTTCTATTTACTAAGTCCAATATAAGATTAGCAAACCATCCCTAGAATGCACTGGACATTCCATTCCATAGCAATATCTGATTAGTTTGCATGACAGATGGTAAGTTTCGCTAATATTCAATATTCAATTTGTAGCATTTTGTCAGTTGACTATATGTATTATTGAAAAAATAAGCACTTATACCATTCTCTTTATCTATAGAACAACCAAATAATATAATAATTTGTAGTTAATTTGCCAAATACGAAACAAGCGCAGTTTCATGGTAATTTTCGACAAGATTAGCACAGTGTTAAACGCATTGAGGCTCACTAGTGAATTAGGCTTAATCAATTAAAATAGAAAAGAATATTCCTTATGGATAAGTAGATTGATATTGACAATTTATTCGCATTACGGAAAAATATGTATTTTGTGCGTCGACTATATTTGTGGTTTGTGTATCAGCTAACGTAATTTGTATGCGTTTGTGTGTGTCTAAGCTAACTACAAATATAATCCAGCTACTAAGTACGAATTTAGCTGATATTCAAATCAACTGCTTGTCAATCTACTTCCATATGAAATTCAAATCGAAGGATCACGAATCAATACATCGGGGAAAATGCAGGGCATAACATAATTATCAATTGTTGAAAAGTATAGAATATCGGCCAAATTAATACACATAATTCGAATTTTTTCAAAATATATATATTTTGTAGTAAAGCGACCCGAAAATTGTCTATACAATATATCCCAAAATTATTATTGGAATGTGCAACCACCAGTTGAGTATAGCATTCACATTTGATTTATTATAAATTCTCATTGGTGTCAATTAACGTTGCACTGTGACCATTTATTATATTAATACAATAAGAGCAGAAAATTATTTGCTAATATGTGGTTGGAAAGAAATCCCCTTTTAACGTTAAATTAATTACTATATGTGTTTATATTACCATAACATTTTAATTAACCAAAAATAATTGATTTATCTCGCAATTTTAATGAATAAATACAATTTCTCGTACATAACTTATTTATTGCATGTACTATATATATTACTATTAACCTTATTTACTGACATTTAATATTAATTCGAAATTCACTGTCTTCTATATCCTTATAATTTACATTGTGATTTCATTTCTATGACTTAACGTAAAAGGATTGCTATTTAATGAATTTTAATTGTCACAACTTTGACTAATGATTCTCATGGGTATATTTTGCTTCAATGATTTTATCTATATACTTATTTTATGAAGTTAGAGAAGAAATGAATGAAGATAAGATTCTTTAAAATTAGATTTAAATTGTCTAATTTATTAATGGAATTTAAATATAATGTTTTAATTAATTTAATTAAAAATTTATCGTAAAAATACTACTATAAAACACTGTATAAATAATGAATTGAAACGTCTCTCCCTATATGTACCTTAAAATGTTTGTTTTCTTTAAGAGCACTAAATTTAGGGCATTAATTATTGGAACAACCTTATTTACTGACTTCACAGTAAAGGGATGCCACGTCAATTTTCACTGAAACTATCCTTATTCGGTACCTTGGTCAACAGCCCCGTTTTCCTTTTGGTCAAAATATCATCGCATGCCCGCACCAATAATAGAATGTACTCTATCATAATTGATGAAATCAAAAATATCATTTACCAGTTTGCCTCAATGCATTAGCAAAACTGTTCCGATTTTGAGAAACATTATAAAGCAACAAGTGGAATACCAAATTATATGCAAATTGTCCAAATAATTCGCACCTTCTTCCATACATATAACAATATCTGCAATTTTTTAAACCCACCATGACTTCATGATAATTGACTATAAAATGCATCTTTGTCATCGACTGACTCTACCGAATTGTTGTTGTGATTTTTCGATCAGATAGTGGTTTCCAGTCGACGACTCACTCTGCTTTGTTGGTTATACCAATTTTACAATTATGATTCATAGGACTCGACATTCCAGAAAATAAAAGCGGTTTACTAATAGATGTTGATCTTTGACATTTCTCTTAATTGAATCTCATTCATCCCAGCAACGCCGAAATTTTATCTTATAATTATTCTTCCGTAATCTGTGCTAAATTCGTTGATTCAAGCATGGTTCTAACATTCAAGTTTCGAAATCGTGTCCACATACGCAAGCCAAATGTCGTTATTGTACTCACGTTCAATATTCGTAATTGAAAAGGCTTGGCAGTACTAGCTACAGGTAACATAGCTACAAAAGTTGGTAGGATTGATGTTAGTTCCTAAATAGTTTACTATTTCAGCTGAGATTAATTTGATAATGTAAATTAATAACTCTGTTCCCAACAGTCATCTCCTAGAGATACAGTAAGTCACGAATTTAACTCATCAGTCCATTTATCTGGTAGAGTTTATTAATTTTATTGTAAAAATGCATTAACTTTTTATGGTTTAATAGATTAAATTAGAATTACTAGAAAAAGTTAGTACGAAAAACTTACACTAAATTTTTTAGTGCACGATATTAAAAATTTTGATAGAGTTAAAATTATACTGAAAAAATCATAATTATGCAATTTATCCAGATATAGAAAAAAAAACAACTCACCTTTTGACTGTTGTTACAAGTTGTTACTCCATTAACAATGATTGGCTGTGATTGCTGTTGCAATATTGGTATTGGTGGTGGTGGATGATTATGTAAATGCATTCCCTGTTGATGAGAGTGCTGCTGCTGCATTGCTGGTTGATGAATAGTTTGAAGTTGTTGATGATTTTGATGAATTTGTTGCTGTTGTTGTTGTTGGTGGTGTTGTTGTTGTTGTTGTTGTTGTTGATGCTGTTGTTGTTGTTGTTGTTGTTGTTGTTGTTGCTGTTGTTGTTGTTGTTGTTGTGATTGTTGTTGAACAGGCACGTAACCTGCCGGAACTGCAAATGGAACCAATAACATTGGATTATTTGTTCTTGATGATTGTGATGTTGAAGCTATAGTTGCTGTTGTTGGTGCTACCCTTGCTGATGATATTGACGATGATATTGATGATGGTACAATTGCTGCTGATGTAGATTGACGTTGAATTATTGTTGGTTGTAGAGTTGTGCACCTACTGCAAGATTCTTGTTGATTTATTAATCGGTTTGGTGTACGAATAGTATACGGAGCTGTAGCGCTACGTAATTGTGGTACAATTATGGCAGGTTTCGGAGCCTTTGGTGTATACACCGCACAAGGGAGTAGCCCGACTAAGCGCAGCCCCACAGGGCTCGCGTCGGGTTGCGTTTGACTGGTTATTTTTAACGATTTTTACTTTTCAATTAAAAAGTTTTTTTATAAATTACACTCTGAATTATAAGTTATTGCATTCAATTTAAAAATTATTCAATTTAAAAATTATTCAATTTTTTTAGAATGAATTAAGAAGATTAAAAAACTGTTCAATTTTTTTCCTTTTTTATTTTTTTTAACTAATTTTGAATTAATATATTTAACTTGTCAATATTCACTGTTTAATGTACACTAAATTTTCATTCACAAAATTTTTATTAACATCATCAGGTTCGAAGTAACCTGAAAAATGCAATAATATTATATTTTGTATATTCAAATTGTATTTCATTGCATACGAGTGGATAAATTATATTGCTTAATAATTAGAGTTACAGATTGTCTTATGAATACTTCAATGGTTCGCTCGAAAACTTAGGATAGGAATTGTAATGTAATTGTTATGATTAAAACTAATGAAGGCTACTTATTAGCAATTGGATATAAGGGAAATATTTTAAGTGATATTTCAGAACACGTTGGCTCATTTAAATAATGTAAAGAATGAATTATGCATTTGATGTGATTTGTAAAATGTATAAATTTATAAAGCTAACAGAATCCGAAATGGTACGTTGATTGTAATGGGTCAATAAAATAGCCGTCCATTTTGTTCATCTAATAATAAAGCATGTAAAATTAAAACCTTTTCCATTTGGTGCATGAAGACCAAGCAGTGAATGTATAGAATAGAATTTTAATGTTCATCTTTTTGAGATATCGTCTAAGTGAGAATTAAATTTGACCATATTTGTGAATCTGAGATTAAGATATTTTAGGCTTGTACATTGACAATTGACTAGAAATGATGAGGAGAATTTTGATATTTTAATGATAGTATGCTTACTAACTACCATTTTAATATTTTTATACACATAATGATCTAGTCGAATATTCATGCAGTGATGTTTTAGATACAAGCGGTAACAATGTAAGATAAACACTTGACTATATGGTATGCTCTGGGTTGTTAGTTAATGGGATATACTCTAAGATGGACTAAAGACCGATATGATGTAAAGAGTAAGGTATAAATGATAAGCCCTAGTAACGACAATTATATTATGAAAATCGATTGTCTAATATAATTTTACACAGACCCTTATCCATATTACTATTCTTAATAACATATCCAATTAATGTTAATGAAATCAATAAAGCCAATTTTCTATATAATAATACAGGATAACAAATTAATTTCATTGCTTGCAATCATTTGAACATAAATACTGAAGTATGTTAACTATAACAAAAAGTACTATTACACACTTGATATCGTATATTGATATTCATCTAAATTATAGTAAGTGATTTTCAATCTTTATATGAATGACTATTGTATAGAATATGTTCAAAGACGCATAAAATTCAGGGCCCCAAATTGATTGATTGATTGCTTGATTGTGCTTTCGATAAGTTGATCAGTAAATGCAAAGTCGAATTCAAAGCATTGTAGAAAGTTGTATACATACACAATGAACGTTAGGGGTATGTATATCTGTATAAATCTATATACCTGTTGACGTCAATTTATTTCAATAAAGTTTTCTTTTGGTGCCAGTATATACTCATGAATAATGAAAGATCAAATACGTTCTTAAGCAAGCATAGGATGAGCAAAAAAGAAATTGAGATGTGTTTTTCTTTAGTGTATTGTAACAGATGTGGGGTCATTAACATTCATCATTTTAATGTTTTATTTATTAGGATGATGAAAAGTATAGGTACAAGTATATACAAAGCAGAAAATGCTAATCGTATATTTCCTTTCGTTTTCTTTTGGTTATTTCCCTTATCCTGATTATAAGATACCTATATAGAGTAAGAATTTCATGAATATATTATGTATAATTGTGTGTATATAACGAAAGATTTGATATATTCATTTCAATTTTAATGTAACTTTTAAAATATGTTGTTAACAATAAGAAAAAGATTATTAATTTAAATCATAAATAATAGAAATGAATTTCAAAATGCATTGCAACACAAAGTATTGCTTTACCTTGTCGCTGTCATATTTATCATGAGATTCTAAATTCAGAAATTTAATCAAAACTCTACACTATGCATTTCAACGTAATATGCAGAAAAAATGGCATACAATATTTCCTCATCGTATCCTCAATGTGCATATAAGAGAATACGTTTTATGTACGAAGTTCCATTAAATCGTTTTGAAATTTGTTGTAAGTTTGTAAGTTTGAAAGATTAAATATTTAAAGCATATAAAGGCATAAAATGCGAAATCTTTAAATATGAAAATATGGTAATATGTAGAAATCTTAAAGTACGGATAGCGACAAAATCTTAATATATATCTTGTAGTCTTGAAATCTTGCAAGCTACAAAAGATGCAATCGTTAAGTTTTCAAATCTTGAAATAATCAAACCTTCAAACCTTCAAATTTGTAAATCCTGAAACTATTTAGTTAAATACTATAGACAGACTTAGCCTTAACCGATATCACAATTGTCACAATTCAAAATGTTGCATAATATTAAAAACTATGAATTTTGTAACTTTGAAAACTTGCATGCGTTCTAACTCGTTAAGTGCAAAGAGAATACAATGTGAGAGTGTAATAACTACAGAAAATTTGAAATACGAAATGACTATAGTAAGCGATTTCAAAATTTTTATAAAAAAATGATTGGCAATTTACTTTAAACGAATTTAATAACTGATTCGCCAAATCAAAAAAGTGCTTACAATTTTTAAGAGAAAAGTGGCAACCGATCTCATGTGCGCAAACAAAGTATGTATTCAGTTAAGTTGTAGGATATAATCAATTGAATTCAAACATCCTTTATTATATATTACATATAAAAGTGATAATTGCCAGCAAACATGAGCTTATAATGTATTAGAAGACAGTAATATCCTGTCTAAGAACTAAACGGGTTTAAACCTTTGCTAAGAAGGGCCACAGGTTCAAACCCGTATAATATTTAGCCGAGATATATACTAATATATGCGTCTATCTACTAGTATAAAATATTATATTGTAATTATAATAATAATAAAAAATATATAATAATAAAAAATATATAATAATAAAAAATATATAATATAACAAATGATGTGATTTGTATGCGAACGATAGAAAGCCAAGTAATTGACGTTTCAAACACCCCTGAATTCAAAGTTGATCATAGGTTGGTAGGTATTATAAATCGTAGACACATTCCAAAATGACTAAAGATTAGAATCCCTGACGTCCATTTATATTAATAATAGCGAATGAAAAAAAGAGTATTTTTTTTAAAAACACACTATTTTCTTTCTGTGCTAACATCTACAATAGAGCCCTGCACGGCCCGGCCCATTTTTAAATTTGGGATGGGCCGGGCTGCAGAAAACACAGTATGGGTCGGGCCAAGCTGCAGTCTTAACTCTGTGGGCCGGGCCGGGCTGCCAGTATGTCTTCGGGCCGACCGGACCAGGCCGCGGTACATTTACTATTAAATTGCTAGAAATTTCTAGATTTACAATCAATATCAGCAAATATGTTTTTTATCTGCATCTGCCACATCACGCATTGCTCTATGTAATAGGTAAGAAATAATTTTAGATTTGTAAATATTATGTATTTATAAGAAATCAACATTATATCAGGTTTCACTTTCGTGTGCATAAAAGACATAATATAGCCGGGCGACAAATAGATTCAGTTACCAATTTTGATAGAATAGTTTGAATGAAAGATCGATGATACAGAAGAAGCCTTTATATGATGCTTTTGATAATATTCAGCGTTGAAGTCTTATCACTAAATAATGCATACCGTATCTTTTTCTAGACAAATTTTTGTAAACTATTTGTCAGTCTATACAGAAATATGGAATGGATGATGCTATCAGTTTTGAAGTGCGTAAAATTTACCATTCTAGATCTGTCACATTGAAAACAATTGCACTGTAGTTGATATTATAATTTATGAAAGTCAGTAGTTTAGTTAGAAGTGCTTTTGCTACTGAAGTTGTTTCATTTTCCAAGAAAACTGCTGATTTTCTTCCCAAAGTACAGTATTCTCGTTTTTATCCGAGTTCGAATAACTATTTACTTTGTACATGCCATATGAAAAACAATAGTATAGAAGCATTTTTATTTTGCTAGGGATCATTTAGATCTCCTTATGTCATGTTACTATATCTATAAGTAGTATACAGAAACTATAATTCAGTCGAGTTTTAAATTATATAAATTAAGAAATGTATACTAATTTTTATATCAAGTATATTGAAATCGATCTTTATAGCCAAGTGTCTGATTAGATGTAAATTAGCTGCTAATGTCAAGGCTATTGAAAATAAGTTTCCGCTCTTTCTGAAGTTGTAGTTGAAGTTCTTCATCATTATTAATTATTGTCAAAAAAATGTATCCCATATTACAGTAATACAAATTTACTGGAATAAGTTAGAAAAATGTACAGTATTGATTAAGTATAAAAGTAAAGTATAAAACCATATGACCAGTAAATTCAGTAAAGTGAAGTTTTATTTTTTCAATAAGTGAGTATTGCATCTGTTGTCAAAACATATTCTCTTTATGTTTAAGTACAACTTAATGTGTTTGAATAATATTGAAATTGTGTCACGTCAGTAATATTAGTGATAGGAGAATACAATTTGATTTCTTCTGCAAATATCAAATACTCTAGGTCACTCTTAACTTAACCGAAAAGGGTCTAGATAGACAGTCAGCAACCCTGACGCATTGTATTGGATTAAACAAATACGATTGAATGTACATATGCAAATTTTCTAAATAGAATCTAATTAATGACTAACAATCTACATCCAAGTCAATTCTAACTGTGCTAAAATGTGTCCGACACATTTTTTAAGCATTGATCAAAAAATTGTAAATTAATTTAATATGGTTTTTTAAGTTTTTTACATATTTTTTAATATATCGTAATATTGTGAACAAGTTACCGATTACACCATGTGTAAAAATGTGTTGACCACTCCATTCATCACAAAATATTATATGTTATATACTAATACCAGAATTCAATTTAGACATAACGTCGCCATTGAAAATTCAGCACGGTTATTGAACCCAATTTAATTGCCAACACAACAAAAAATAAGTGTGAGAAATATCTATTTTAATATACTATAGCCGATAGTGTTACTCTTTATAAATCATTAAAGTATTTTACTATGTAACTGAACTTTACCTTAGATACGCTTTTCATTTATAATGCGTCGCCCTGAATCAGAATAGTATATTATTATCTCGTTTTGTCATATGCTCAGTAATTGTATAAAATAATGGCACGTATAATGGCATACCGATTGACCCAGTCGACAGATTCAATGAAACTTTCTGACCTGATACTTTTTCATAGTCAAGAACATATCAAGTAACTGTTATATCATGTATAATACAAATTCCTCCCATTAATGGGGATAATGAAACATAACAAAGATATAATAGTAAAATATCTTCAGATTAAGATGACAATAATCTACCTGTAAAAATCACCGTAGAAGAAAATGATAATATATAGGTCAGGTAGACAGAATTACCAGCATAATCGAAAAAATATTTGAGAAAAAAAAAGTTTTGGACTTATGGCATCCAGTTTTAGGGCTGTACTAAACCGAGTAATATGAAAATAATTCAACAATTTTAGAAAAAGATTGATGGATATAGTAAACGCATCTTGGTACATAAGAAAGAATGATCTCCATCGAGACATACAAGTAAAGTGCGTATAAGATGACGTATCAAAACACGCAAAAAGTCATGAAAATAGGATTCATCATTCAACATAGAGACAATCCAGCTCTTCAACACCACCAACATGATAAGAATTATTTGAAAAGAAAGAAACCGCACAAGTTAATGTAATATAATTATGCATTAGATAACTAATTAAGATAGACATTATAGAATGAATGTTCAATAAACTTATTAATATAGGTTATGATTAACTTGTTCATTAGTGTTATGTGAAAAGATTGGAATAATATTGCGCATCATTTGGAGTAAACTTAACTCTTCTCTTTCTATGCATTGATTACAATATTATTAAAAAACGATTATTAATAATACTTTACTTCCAGTTACAGTCCCTACTCAAGTCAGTTCGAACTATCTCAAAGTTTGCTTTTACAATCAAAAATACTATTATGTAGATGACAACCAGAATTAGCAGTATCTAGTGCTCGATACGTTGTCATATATGAAATGGACAACGGAAAGAAATATTAAGATTTGAATAAGTTCTCGCTGTTTTCCGATATCCAATACTACACTAAATTTTGTTGGAAATGACAGTATATTTTATTCTGCCAAAGTGTAGACAACATATTTTTCTTACGGTTAAACATGTTCAATTTCGTACTAAAAAAGAAGTTTACTGTTTTTTTTTAAAAAAAAATAAAATTTCTGCAGCTGAAGCACAGATACGATTCGCCTTTAAAAACAATGATTTTGATGTTAAAGGTAAAGAACGCTCCGAAACAGTTTGAAGACAAAGAATTGGAAGTAGATGAAGGATCCATGACAGACGCAAACAGAACTTTGCTGAATGAGTTGATCACATTTTGCCAAACGTTTGTAACCAATGGGAATAATTCAAAAGCAAAAAAATTGGACGGCATATGAATTGAAATCGAGAAACGTGAAGACAACTTCTCCAAAGTCAAAAAAGGAAATGCTATTTTGTATCGTATTGTGACTAGCGATGAAAATTGAAACAACGATACGAAATATATGGTTCGAAGCTCATATTCTGTATTTGTTGGAATCAGCTAAAAGTGTTATTTATTATAAAATGCTTATACAGTTGAGTCGAAAGTCAGTTAAAACATAATTGGAAACTCTGAAATGGCATATGCTACCACATCCGCTGTATTCTCACTATACATTGCTCCTTCCGATTACCACTTCTTTCGATTGATGATTCACGATCTGGCTGAGCTGAATTTACATTCATATGAAGATGCCCAAAAATGACTCGATTCGTATGGATAGCCTTAAAAGATGTGTTCATAACGGTATTCGTATGCTGTTGTATTTTTTTTAATAAAGCATTTATTGTCACAAAAAAAAACAGCAAGAACTTATTCAAGTCCCTCACAGAAAATGTAATTGTATATACAAAAAACTACTACGTACAACGCATTATCTGCAAAATTATCGCTAGAATTTCATTAATTTTAAAACAATACTAGCATGTATTCATTGTTCAAATTAATACATGAAAATGTAAAATTTAAAAATTCAAAGCTTTCATCACGTCGCACGTTATACACAACAATTAACTGCATATACAAATGCATATGAGGTGAAAAAAGAATTGTATAATATTTTATGGCAAATAAATTAATTACTTTCACATTTAACGTATAACTTAGAACATTACAAATTGTTTCTTATAATAAAATACTGCATTAATCAATTTATTGCAAAAAAAAAAACTATAACATTTAGTGCATTAAGTAACATTAAATTCTATGTTAGTGGTAAATAATAAAATATTAGTGCAACAAAATAAAGTGAACATACATAAAACAATACAAAAAACAATAAAAAAAACACTACACAAATCAAATTCTATACACAATGTCTATGCAATATCGCAACATATCGTAATTATGCACATTATATTGAAATTTCAGTACTTTTTTGCACATATCCGTTAAATTATAGGGAAAATATACCTTTTACTTTGACTGAATAACAAATATAAAACGGACGCAACGACATACGAATTCTATACGTTAAACAATACAACAATAATAAACGTAAATTGTTTAAGGGATGATAACCGTCGTCATATACATCTATCTATTTATTATATCAAAATGTATTAGCAAATTTACGCAACCAAAAACGGTAATGTCACACACAGCGATGCCGGTTATGCACTGAAACTATGATTTTTATTAACGACCACTATGAGGCGTTGCAAACAGTACAAATTTTCCACAAAAATGAACAAAATGTATAAAAAGTAATTCAATGTTAATACAAAGGCGGAGCTTTAAGCTTAATACAGGAGGCGTTGAATTTTCTATGTGGGTGAATGGTAAAAATTGAATGAATTTCCATTCGCATTTTTTACATAGTTAATGATAAATTTATGGTTTTTCCTTTAACACAATGCATTCAGCCGTTGCCATTTTTATTTTTAATAAAAGAAAATTATGTTTTATTAACATTTTCATTGATAATTTCGTAATTTTATTAAAATAAATACAATTTGTTTATTTAGCCCCTAAATTTGTTTACTAGTTGTATCGTAACAACACCACTGATTCTAGCACGTGGTTTGATAGACAGGCGCTGTACAATACCCATACCCTTATTTCAATGTTTCTATTTTGTCTTGTTTCGGAAAAATTCTCATAATTTTCCAAAATGTAAATATACTAAATACTACTGATAAGGTACAGGATATATACAATAATACAAATCCTAACATATTTTTTTTTTTTGCATGACCAAATGGACCAATATGGAACTCTTTTTCCTTTTTTATTTACTGGAATCATTCGTTGAGCAATTGAAAGGGCATGTAATGATATAATTTAAACAAACAATTTTCCTTATAAATGTTACATCAACTTACCCTAAACCATACCATTACGGACGATGAAGGAAATTGTGGTTTAATAACGAATAGTGTACTAAGATTTTGAATATATAACTGTATTCCTATAAAATACCACAACTTACCGGTAATAGTAAACACTTCATATTTATTTATATGAACATGAAAATTTTGTATACTCGTTTGTTTTGGTATAAAATGTAATGTATATTAGTCGGATATAGAAAGGATGAATTTCATATGTTTATGTTAAATGTTTAGAGAATCAAATGATGTTGCCACCGGGACCGCAGTTGATTACTAAAATCTATTAAAACACAGCAATAATTTTAGAAGCGAAGGGCTACGATTAGATACGAAATTATAGTAAATATAAAATACAACTCCAACAATCTAGGCGGCTGTGTGTCTCTCACTGTAGTAATATACTTAAACGGAGAGATTTTGAACTTGGCTGAAGATTTGCAGAGGTACAAACTCGTTATTTTTGGGTTGAGGGAGATTCGACAGAAAAAACAACGGATAGAGGATTATATTCTCAGTTGAAACCTTTCGAATTTTCAGGAAAATCAAGTCACATGAATTACAAAGTGGTTTATTGCTAAAGTATTTCTGTAATTTACGGATCGAATATCAAATCGATTAAGCACCAAGAGTCAAGAGTAATTAAATTTGTTACAATACGAGTAGTTCAGATTTACACAAACATGGAGCAGATATTTTCCGATTACACGAATGATATTATGATCTCATGATAGCAGATGTAAGGAAAATCTTGACTTGCTGACGACATTTGTCTCATATCGCAAACTGAGTCAGCCATAAGAGTTAAATTGAAACGAATTCTTTCAAAGATACGAAATTAATGAAGATTAGTAAGTCGAGAACTTACAATATTTGTGAAGTTTTTTTACAATGGTAGTGCTGTTCAGCAGTTAAGTTCCTCATAGAGAAAGCACAATAGAGTCTGACGATCAATATAAATTTCGAAAAATAGCAATTGTTCATTAAGGCCATTTGCTGCCGCGTGAAGTAAACATCGACACGATGATGAATGAATGTTACATAAAAATATACCTTAATTTTTAAGGTTATTGTTTGCTTGTAATTTATTTTTTTTTAATTATTTAGATCTTACTCTATCTTATGGAGAATCGTTAAATTTAATAAAACTTATTCAGAAATTTGAAATTCACAGCAATTTATGACCGCATCATCAACATCTCAACCATTATACTATATAGTCTACTATATGTGTACATTACTGAAGGCAATAATCAATGACTGTGTAATTAACAATTGCTGTTAACCGATCGACTCTTCTACGAGTATTACACTCGGAACTCAAATTAAGTGGATATCTGCAATATCCACAATGTATGATCCATTCAATTGCACTTTTATTCATGAAAAATTGTTAAAAAAGTTATATTTTGACAGATCAACATTGTAATTTAAGAACGATTTTATGACGTATTATTGTTAACTATTGTTAACAATTTTGTAATAAAAGAACGATGATTGTTAACTATTGTTAACAATGTTAACTATATTTGAATTAACGAACGCAACACTGGCCTTAAATGTTGGATGCATTCGTGACGTCATTTGGAGAAACAAGTTCATGAAAGAAAAGTACGAATTTATAAAAAATGCGTAAGACCTATTTTCCTATTTTAACATATGCAGCGGAAACCCACAGAGATACGTCCAAAACTAAACTTATGAGGACAACAGAAATGAAGATCTTACGTACTATCACCGGTCATTCACTCAGAGATAGAATTAGAAGTGATGATATCCGTAATGAATGTCAAATTCAAGACATAGTAAGATGGACAGGAACCAGAAGACGTTATTGGAGAGACCATGTTGAAAGAATGTTAGATAATCGAATCGCAAATATTGCAATGAAACAACACCCGGGTGGGATACGGCCTATAGGAAGGCTTCCGAAGAAATGGTGAGAAAGCCAACTTGTCTTCGATGTCGTACATTAAAACGTCTTAAAAAATGATTGGGGTAATCAAATCAGGAGATAATGGGGATCAGTCGTTATTACCACCTTTTTGATATTAGTAGGTCGAAAAAATTTTGACGCAAAATTTGTACCGTTGAACGAGCTACATGTGATGTGGCACCATCCTATTGGAAGTGTGAAGTTTGAGATGATATGAAGAAACAAAATGCCTACTTCGATATATATATTTATATATATATATAC
>JANSTX010024081.1:0-15440 GCA_027564355.1 Penthetria funebris | reverse complement strand
ATCCATAATCTTGAAATGAAGATCATGGTAGTGGATGTGGTATATTCTGTGCAGAAGTCCAAGCAACGCAATATATTTATTTATCATTATATTTGAATCTATTCAAGTTAATTCTTTGATCATCAAAATCATCGAATTTTTATTATTAAAAAGTTTAGGTAGTCTAAGATTTCTAAGTATTAGCTATTAAAATATGAATGCCTAAGTATCAATAATTAATTTAAAATCATTTATATTTATTAAATGCATACACTACAGTAGTACTTATGTTTGGAATCAATCAGAATGATAGACACAAAAAAAAAATCAGAATGATTTTCTCAACCTATATAAAATAATAAAAAAAAATGTTTTTTGTCTAGAATTCAAAAAATTTTAATTTCGTTTAATTAAAGTGAGTACATAAAGTATTTGCAAAATAAATGTGATAAGAAAAATTTAAAAAAAAAAAATCAAAATATTTTGCAATAAAAATTTACTTTTGGTATACATAAACAAATGATTATTACATTTATAATTAGCGTATGTGTAAAAGGTCACAATATATACGATAAAACGTAAATAATAATAATAAAAATATAAAATTATAAGACTATTTTATAGTTAACTAAGTAGAAAAAATCAATAAACTTGAAAATTTCATGGTGTTTTCTACAAATGAAAAATTCGAAAATTGATACCTCAAAGGAAGTCAAGATTTCTGTAGATATTTGCATATTGAAATGTTTTAGTTCGGAAAATTGCAGTGGCCGTCCGACCGTTCGTCATGTGATGTTCAATATATATTCATATCAGCACAGTATCACCATATATTCAAGCACAATATATGTCAAATCAATGATCATGGTCGTGTATGTTGACTTGACATTGAATAAATCTCCTAAATAGCTACAGGATCAATTGCACATTACTATAGAAAATTATTTAAAGTTCGTATTTGTTATAAAGCTATCTTTTGCGTATTATGTTGTTTTATGTAAAGGAAATGACAGACTAATATGTTGCTAGGGTTCTGTGCGCCTTTGTAACATTAAAGTTAAAATTGTGATACACATGATGAATACAGTGGTTTATCTATCTAATTCAAAAATTTAATTGAAGACTATCGTAACCATTAATGACATTATTTCATAGGAAACATAATTTTAAAATTGTTGTTTATAATGATTATTGTGGTACAAAATTTAAATATTGTATTGAAATGCAAATAAGGCATAGGAATTGAAAATGATCAAGCAAAATCAAACCGTGACACACCATATGAAAAATTATTTCCATTTGCCCTATAGGACAATTTTAAACATAATCAATAAAATACTAAAAGGAAGTATATTTGTTATTTCAGCTAATACGCCAATAATATTGGTTTGATTGAAATAATTAAGAATTCAGGTATCTGTCGAGATCTTGGACACTATAGGATATAAATTATAAAATAGTATCTCATCACTAACTATTTATACACATTTTTTATGAACACGTTTGTACTAAATGCTTGCATTAAACTACAAAAGAAAACAACTTAGTCTTATATAAATTTAAAAAATTGCATAATAATAAAAAAAAAACACCTATCTATTCTTAAGATTACATATTTTATACTATAAATATTTATGTCTTGAAACTCAACTTGGTTCTTATTCCAATACTTGCAAGTAACCATTCATAATTAATACGAATATTCTATTATTTTAATTTACTTATTGCAATTCAGACATTGTTTATAAATTATAAACTATATTATAATTGTATCCAACATGTTGTTACAAAAAAAAATAAAATGCGACTCCCTATAATTTAGCAAATATTTGTCTGTCTATACTTTCCGTACAGTCATCTTTAACCCAATGCTACTCAAAACATCTTCAATTCAATTATATCTAACGAATATCAATTGTTTACAAATCCTGCTTTGTGTAATATAACAATGTTAATTAAACAAAAAAAAAAATTTTTTTTTCTAATCTCCTCCTGTAAAGAAATAACCGTAATATTCTTTAGTGGTAGCACCCCGTCTTCCTAACACCCTGACAAATTCGATAACTTGAACGAAAAAAAAAAAAAAAATCCGGTATCGATTTTTGCACTTGCAATCAAGGTTATAATCAAATTCATGTTTATAATTAAGAAAAATAACAATTAAGGATATTTTATCATCATTTATCACTTCACAAATAACATTTGCATAAATAAAATAAATTATTTTCTAAAATTTCACCTTAAATTTTTAATTGATCATTGCAAAATAACAAAAAAAAAAAAAAAAACATAAAATAAAAATAAACTGAAACACTTTTTCCAACAAGAATAAAATCAAACGACCACTACTATTTTCACACAACTTAACTTCGGAAACACAATAATTCAACTGAAGAAAAATCAAATAATAAAAATAAAGGAGAAATAACTACAAGAATTTTTTTTATTTTGCTTTTTTTTATTAAGAACTGAGCAATAAAATGTTGTCATATTTTCGAAATTGATTTTAAGAAAGTGTTCAAAACATTCACAATTTTATTACATAACCGATTTCAATTGGAAATTCATCACTTAACTTTCATATAGATATTTATTTGAAAAAGTAAAATATATAATACATTATTCAAATTTTAAATTTT
Organism: Penthetria funebris; assembly: GCA_027564355.1. Classification (NCBI taxonomy): domain Eukaryota; kingdom Metazoa; phylum Arthropoda; class Insecta; order Diptera; family Pleciidae; genus Penthetria; species Penthetria funebris. Next base: position 12,822 of record JANSTX010024081.1, on the reverse strand, counting down.
AAATTAAAATAAAATTTTCTGAACATTAATATATTTTTATAAGTTAAAAATCGAACACATTACACTGAGCAATTTAATGAACGAACTTATACCATTTCATTTGACATCTCTGTCTGTAGTACTAGATTTTTCCATCATTTTTTGAAAATATTATTGAGACGAGAAAAACCAATATTTTGTGACCAAGTTTTTTTTATTATCATTCAAAATTAGTGAATTAGAAAATATGACTTTAACTAAAACCGTGGATCAAACCACGATTTTAGAAGGCGATAGGGCAAAGTAATTTTAAATAAATAATTTTGTATACAAATAATACATTTAAATTTTGTATTTGGGGGGGGGTCCTTTTACTAAACATGTCCTCGTAAAAAAAATTGCCGACATTAAACTTTCCAATTTCTAAAATGCATTCTTTCATAATATCATTTTCAATGTGATTAATCAATATTGGTGATTCCAATTGAAAAACAGTAAAAAAAAAAAAGGCAAAAAGAGTAATTAAGAAGTCAAGGTTATTTGTTTTCAGCGCTATCAAATATTATTTAGCAGACAAAGGAACACACTTTTAACATACATTTTTTTTGTCTTAATTTTTTTTTTGTTTTTTGTATCACAAATACCATAATTTAATGAAAATTTTGTGGAAAATTGAATATTCTGGATTTTTGATAGATATGTAAATAATATCAAATATCAAGCAAAACAGCTTTTAAATTCATTCGATTTGCTAGAATGAAAAATATGTTCAATCGATTACACTACTACATTTGAATAATTCAATAGAATGGTGCGTGCATACATCTTTGGATACCTGATTTGTTGGTCGATAAACACGATGCCAGAAATTAACATAAATTGTGATGGGTTGAAGAAACTAGATCGTGTTTCTTTACTTTGTAAATTTATGTATGCAAATGTCAATCCAAATAATTCACTTGAACATTAATTAGTATAAATGGCAATATAATGCTATGATCGTGACAAAAAGAAAATGGAAACAAAATTGTCGTGTCTTATCAACTCGATGAATAAATAATATTATTAAATATAAAATTCAGACGTTCTTAGCCTGTGGTTACCACAAAAATTCGTACTATTATGATCCAATAATAGCTGTGATTGTGCGAAACAGTTTTGTATATAATATTATCCCATTATGATCTTAATCACACCAAAACTTTGCCTGCTCAATTCGTATGTTACTGATAATATAACACTATAATCTTATGGCTTATTGATGATCATTAATTATTTTTATTTTTTTATTTATTACGCTGTCTATGTGTGTGTGTTGTACGATTTATATTTGTTTATAATCATTTCAGATTGAGAGATTTGTTACGTTTGCGTTTGAATGAATGCGGTTGGAATGATCAGGTACGATTATTATGCCGTGAAGTTATTCGAGACAATAAAGCAAATGTCAATGTGGATAAAATTGTTCAGGAAGTGACACCAAAGGCACGACAACTTGTACCCGATACTATAAAGAAGGAACTTCTTCAAAAGATTAAGACTATCATTCAGAAGATTGATACTAGTGATGAATTATAATCTTTTAATATGTGTTGTGATTATACATAATATGCTCTGTTTTTTATATTTTTTTTTTTTTTTTATTAACATTACTACCTATTACGCCTTTCTTTTTATTCTTGATAAATTATAATATGTATGTCTGATTTTAATCTTTATTATTATAATTGGTAAATATTTTAAAGTTTTTAAAAAAATGTCTTTAAATTTGGATTTTAAAAAATTAATTGTATAATTTTATTGTTAATATCGTAATTTTGAAATACAATCAATGTGTGTCTAAGTTGTCGTCGTGGAAATATACAACTAATTAAATATATTCCATTGAGAAAAGTAAATTTTGTTTTTATTTTATTGTAAACAGTAAAAATAGGATTATGTCATGTCGGTACATGACCCAAGATATATAATGAAAAACTAATAAACAATGAAATTCCAACATGATTACAGAATCCCCTAGTACATCTCGACGATTAACAATCAAACTGAGACTTAACACATATACAAGAACGGATTGATTATTGCTGGTAAAAATCTAAGAGCATTCACAATATTAACGGACATTCTTTAAAAGTTCATAAGAAAAATATCAGGCAGATATAGGAAATCGTTTAGTTTTGAAATCCATTGAAAACTAACAATTTTTGTATTAAAACATATGCTATTCGGGCTCCGTCAATTAAAAACCATTATAAATGTTTTTCGTTGTGATCGTCGTACAATCACAAATATCAATACATTTGCCATGTCGTTCAAAAGCGATGACAACTGAGAAAATGATCGACGAAACCCAAATTGAAATGTGCAGGAAATATCCCATATGAAGATGTGTATGTAACATCTTATACGAAAATTTGCATATGAACAAGTGTCGTGTTTGCCAATAATTGATAAAAAACGCTTTCCGTGTGATTAATTCTCAACATTATTTGAACTTTGTTTACACGCAATTCGAAAGAATTTTTACATCGTTTCGTCACTGTTGATGAAACAGTGACTAGAACGTGGTGAAAGTATGCTAAAAAAGGCAAAGGCGATTTTAATGACATATGTTTTCTGGGATGCACATGGTGTAATATTCATCGATCATATAGACTCTGAGTTTATCGAATTTAATTAAATTAAGAAAAACGTATATCATTTTTTGCGAACATCATAAAAAATTATCAAACTGGAAAGAGATGTTGATTAACAACAAACACAAGAAGCTCTATTATTTCTCCGAATTAAAAGAGTAATTATCAATGTGACTTGATAAGATGAGTTGTCGCTATATATACGTTTAAAAATTAAATACTTTAAAAAAAACTCAATAAATTATTCGATGTTAATATTTAATCAATAAAGCACTGTAATTAGTTAATACAAAGAAACAAAATCCTCTACCATAAAAAATTATAGTCATATGCATTTATATAATGGTGCTCCTTATTCTCACAACAGATGGATAAAATTAGAATTTTTCAGACAAAGGTTCTTCGTCTAATTACTAGTGCACAAAGACCTACAGGAGTTTATAAACACATCAGTAATCGTCGTATCCATTATACTGGTGTTAAAAGAATCAATCGAATTCTGGTAAGATAAAGTTAGACATTAGGAAAATTCAATCCTAAACAATTAAACATACAATAAAATATCCTATGGACTGAAGATGATTCTTGCTGAAACAGGTGCAATTTATGATAAAAAACACATTCCATCAATGGAAACAATTATATGAAGAATTATAGTACGATATCAGTATTTAATTTGTATATGTCACCTATGTTATACATCTCTATTGACACTTGCCTTTCATAAGCGCACATGTGCTTCAATTATCGTTCAATTATCTAATTTATATATTAAATGTAATGGGTCTACGTAAACCCTATTCACCACTTAACCATATACTGTATTAACTAGATGCCGTCCTATATATACTTCCTACATATTAATTATGTACACTATACCTCTACCTACAAAATATTATTTATATATTATTATAGAATAATTATCGCAGTACCTACATATACATATTGTATTGAACTATGAAATATTTTCCTATTTAATACTATCGATGAAGTATCTCTGCCATAATACTTATTTGTGCTAAAATTCTGTAATTGATGCATTACTTAGTAATCGATCCATATATTGAATTACCGCAGTATCGGTACATACCCAAACTTTTTACCTATAATCCATAATTTACCATCATGTACGTTCCCCTAATTTGCTCATAAAAAATTAAATATATTAAACAATCTTTAAAATGATAAGTATCAATAGATCGATATATTTTCACCACTGAAATGGACATTATTGACCAATTGTTTTATTTGTGTTTTAATTATTATTAACTTAAATAAAGAATTTTTGAAGTTATTAGTTATTATTAGTTTTTGCTTTGTATGAATATAATAGAATAAATGTATATATAATTTTATAAATATATATTTCTTATAAAAATTTACAAGCAAATGTTTTAAATTAGTAAATATATAAAAAATGTTAGTGATATTGTTTTCAGTTTTTTTATTGTAAAATAAAATACAACTTTTGTAAAACAAAAGTGCTTAACAAATACACGGATACACTGTACAGTGTAAGTGTCTTATCATTTTTATCATTATTTCAAAAAAAAATAAATTGAATATAATTGAGGTAATTTGAAGAGAAAAATATATGTACAATTTGCAGCAGTTTTTACTCAAAAAAAAAAAACGAATAAAAAATTACATGCAATAATTAGCCACTAATATTTGTTTGTGCTTTTAAAGAAGCTATGTAAGAAAATATTTGCTAAATTGATTGATTAAATTATATGCTTAAAACATTTCGTTGATACAGAATTAATTATATTCACATATTGCCCACAAACCAAAACTATCACAGAATATTAGTACAATAATATTCAATATTAAAGTGTGATATGTTGTGATTAATATTAGTTGTGCAAAACTAACTGCTAAATATTGCCATTTATTAATTTTAACTTATGTTTAACTAGAAATTATGTGAATACATCACATTCGACCATAATCATTTAAAAATTTGGATCAAAACACTAAAAAAATTATAGTGTAGTTCATATGTCCTTGGCTATATATGTAATTATTATGTGAATTTTAAAAAAAAAATACTTAGTAAGTAGTATTTTACTAATATATTATTATAGTAAGTACGGTCATAATTCAAATTATTTTATCATTATTTCTAGTCAGAAATTACACTATGTGGAATTCAGTTACTACTTAAAGGCATCATAACTTTTAATCAAAATATTATTAATAAATTTGAAAACAAATATAAATTCATCATATTGTGAGTGATATATTTTTTAGCAACATTCAATGTGCTACATAAACTATCTGACAAAATAATTATATGAATATAATAATATTACAAATACTCATTTTGTTAGTTAGTTTTCTTCTTGCCGACACAGATTAACATCACTATTACTATTATTATTATCATTATTATTATTTGTATTACAATTGCTAATAATACTATTATCTGTTGTACTTCCAATATTTGATATTGGTGTTTTAATTTTCCGTAATGTTTCATATTCCTTATTTGGAGTTACGACTAGAAGATTAACAGATATTAATAATGGATATTCTAAAGCATTTTCCATATAAATTAATGGTAATTCTTCATGTTTATCTAATGTTATTGATTTAATACCCGTTGTTTGTGAATGTTTTACTTGACGTTGTTCATTTAATGATGCAATTGTGACTCTAAAATACATTTTTTTTTAAAAAAAATTATTAAATATAATTAATAAATTAATAATAATTATCATCTAGATTATTCAAAATGTATATGTAGTTTTATGCGACACCAATGGCAAAAAATGAATTAGGTAAAAATTTTGTTTGACCACTAAATAAACAGCTTAACAATAAACATGGGGATCAGCAAGATATTTACGAGTAAAGGAAAATTTTTATTTTAATCGATGTTGGTGTAGTTATTATGTGATATGTGTTAGATAAACAACAAAGTTAACTGATCAGCAAAATGTTTCCCAGTAACAGAGAAACTTAATTGTAATCAAAAATTTGTTGATAGTTTATATCATATATTAGAGGGAAACAATAAGTCATCCAAAAGAATACATTTGTGACCGCATCACAAAATTTAAATACCATACCATTCACTCAAAATTGGAATATACTGACGATATACATGCATTGCACTCTAATTTGTCATCCACTTATAGGAAAATTAATTTACACTTGAATACAATAAACCGAACAACCGAACATGTCAAACATTTAAAATGCAACCACAGTGCATATATGCTGAAGTGAATATATGCAATTGTTAACACTTTCATCACATATAAGTCAAAAAGTTCACCTTTATCGGCCGAAGAAATCAATGGGGATCACAGGACCACCAACCCCAATTTAATATATATGTATCATGATTTATATAAAATGGTAATATTTTCTGAAGTGAATTATATTTTACAATAAAGAAATCAAGTCTTCTTACAGCTGTTTTAACCACGATATGATCGTGATTCAGAACTTACGTCTATTACGATAGAATCAAAGTCTGCAATTATGTAGAAATTATCATAAAAATTAGTGTAAATGAAACAGAAGCAAGTTGTTTATGCAATAGCAAACGTTGTTGTGTCCTATTTACATTGAATTTAAAAAGTATTACATTTAATTCTCTGCCATTTCGTATTTGTCGATCATCGAGAACCTTGTGGACGGTATAAGGCTTTTAGCTTAGTTTCCACTTAATTTCCCTTATCCCGCCTCACTATAAACTAATTTTTTTTTAATTCAAATAAAAAACAAACATAATAATTACCTAATTAAAAATTGACGTTTAACTTGTAGACTTATTAAACGTTCATGTTCTGCCTGATGTTGTCTCTTAATACTTAACGTTCTAGTATTTGTTATTAATATTAAATCTAAACCAAAATTAAATCCCGTCCATCTCCATTTTTGATAACCTTGACTAGTTAAAATTCGACCACAACGTAAACAAGTTTCATAAAATAACTGACTATCACATTCTTTTGGTCTACAAATTTTTATAATTAACAAATAAATTAATTAAACTCGCAATACATATAAAATTAATAACATATTTTCTTACCCTGCATCTAATGATTGATCAATTTTTAACATTGAATCCCATTGATTTAATAATGGTTCAGTTAACCATGTTCTAGGTATAATATTTTCTTCTAATAATATACCTAAATCAGTTGGATGATTAAGCAAGTGTTGAATTCGCATATTTCTAAATGGTTTGGCATATTGTTTTCCATGACTTGTTTGTAAAAAAGGTAAATTACCTGTAGCTGCAACTAAAAGAAAAAAAAAAGTGTAAAATAATTTAAAAATAAAAATTTTAATTTACACTTTTTCGTATTTTATTATACCTTCAAAGTCGGCAAAATATTTAATTAAAAGAGATTTATTTAATTTTTTTTTTACATCTCGATGTGGAAACAATTTTAATATTAACCAATATCTTAATAAACTATATACTGTAAATTCGGTTTGCACAACAAACAAATTTGGATTTGAAACAAGTTCTGTCATAAGTTCAACACTTATAAGTTTTAACCATTTCGGATGATTATGATAAAATGTTAATAAATTTGTTAACAACCAATTGAATGTTGTAGTTTTAACACTTTGTATTCCATATTGACATGCTGCATCATAATATAAAACGGCAGTCTGAAATAACAACAATTATTCAATATTATTAATTATTGCAATTGCACTCATCTATCTCATTTATAATACATAATCGTATAGACAATAATATTTATTTTAAATGGAAATATTTACCTCCGCATTAACAGTTTCACTCATAACTTCAGCACAACGATCAATTAATGCATCTAATTGAAAAACGGTTGCAGTTGCCAAAACAGACGTAACACTTTTTGGATCTATTGTTACTTCATCCAAATATAGTGATCCAAATACAATTTCAACAGCTAAAAATGTTGTGTTTTTTTTTTTAATTAATTAATTAATAACATGGAAAAAATAAATAAATAATTAATTAAATAATATACCATCTAAATTTATATTCGGATCTAATATTTCTATATTAATAAAATCCTGATGTATTTCACGCCACGAACCATTAAACATACTTGCAAAATATGGACTTTGACATAAATACACTTTGTGAAGATGCCAAATTTTACCTAGCACCATAACATCAATATCGGCATTTTTATGTTCCAAAAATAAAGCTTGGTAAATATATTGTGTTGTTGTTAACAATTTTTTCCTATAAAATTATGATTAGTTTTTCAGTTCATTGGAGAAGCAACAAATATAAACAAATAACATTTACTTTTTAGGTGTATTTAATGATTTTTCAAGTTGACTACTAATTTCATCACTAGAATCTGAATCTTCATCTCGTTTTCTCTTTTTACCAGTGATCATTTCTGTAACACTACCGGCATATACTCCAAATGGTATATTTAATTTACTGTAAAGGCTTCCCATATTAAATGGGGCTAAAAATAAAAGAAAATAATTTATGATTATTACACTGTATACCATAAAACTACTATCCCGAATCCCTACATAAATTTCAAGAGAACTTAAATGTCACGTGAATTTTTGAGAAAGATTACTTTTAACTGAGGCCTATTCCGGTTACACTCATAATTAAGTATAAAATATTTATATTCCCCTTCTAGTCAATATATTAATGATATTTTAAAGCATTTATTAATAGTTTGGCCACTAATTCGTCACCATATACTTGTAGTCATAATACAATTTTCTTTCATGCTTTATGTACTTATATATTTTCATCTATCACTATTTCTTAGGGACTTTTCCATTAAAATACAGCTCGCATAGTTGAAGTAGCCCTCTACTTCTATTAAAAGGCTTAATTCCCTCCAAACTACGACAATAGGGTACTTTAGGGCAGAATGTTGATGCACTTTATCTATACTCAATTCGTGTTCTGAAAATTTATCCACCTTACTCTGCTTAGATGTTCGAAGCTAAATGTTACAAGTTGTTAAAACTTCAAATTAACTAAGGCAATGCATGTAATCAATATACTATTATGACAAGTCACATATAACTTGACTTAAGTATACTTTTTTTTTTAAATATCTTAAAATTTGATCCGTAACCAATAGTTCATTATGTAATTGTTTCTTTTACATTTCTCTTTTATTCATCGACATTATTAATATTATTTTCTATTGAATTTTTTTAGCATTTGAGTTACATTATTATTATTATGTATCTTTTTAGCTACCTACCATAGCGGGTTGATGTTGAAGTTAAAAATAAAACAAGAAATAACGCTTTTGAATAGTTTCCAACATAATCACCTTTTAGCTTGACACACTATTAACAACAATATTCTAATCTTTTATTTTTTTCGTTAATGACTTTCGGATATGATCCGAATCTCTTTCAACTAGAGGAAAAAGTTGATCGGTGCCAAATCTGGAGAATACGGTAAATAAGTAACCATTCCAAAATGTAATAAGTTGAATTTGGGACAATTGCTGATGTTTAATCCGCATTATCCTGATGAAAAAACACTTTTTTCTTTGCTTAAATGCGGGATTAATTCCTTCTTTGGTGCGCTTCCACTAGGTTTTCCCCGGTGTTTTAACTGATCTTTAGTTTCTGGTGTATAATTATGAATTAATGACCCATCAACAGTAAGAAATTGGCGTAAAAACTCTTTTGAATAACTCGGTTCAAACAACGTTGACCATCCTCTTAGATTTTTACCTCATTGTTAATCGACTCTCGTATATTTTCTCAAAATACATTAGTTTATTATAGGATTATGTTTTAATTGATTATCTTTTTTTTTTGTAATAATTCAAACGATGATGTCATACTGTCATAGATAATACAAAAACATATATTAAATATGATATTAATATTAATATTAATAACGTATTTATTAATATTTATATATGAAACAGCAAATAGCCTGCAAAATGCTGCATTGTATAAAATATGTATTTACGAGTATTATATACTAAATATTGGTTTTTGTAGAATCAAAGTAATATAAGAAACAAGTTTTGAATAGATCAAGTATGTAAGGAATCGATTATATAACAGCTTAAATTTGCAGATGTTAACTAGTAATGTGTAATGGAAATTATTTTGTCAATGCATCCAGGAAAATATAATATATATTAGTCTATTTTTTTAATACTAATTATTATCACTAATATAAAATATATAAATATTCTACAATTTGTACATATTAGAAACGGCAAAGTAAAATCATAGTACCCGCACACAGAATATGAATACTATTTAATTTGTAATTCTTTTATACTATAGCGTCCACCAGCCCAATGTAAATACTATTAGCGATTAATTTAAAAGGACACATATCTCTTGTAATCTATAATTGAAATTCGATAATAATTCTTTATCAAAGGGTTTTAGGATTTTGTGAAATTATATCATATAACGGAACATTTATAAACAAACAACAGCTGTATACTTTAAATAAAATATAATAAATAAAATATTTGTTAAGGGACGTTACCCAAACGCAAAACTTTACAACAAAAAATTTAATATATTTTTGCAATTTAAAAAATGAAAATTTATTTATTAAATAACACTAAAGTATATTTAATATAAGTAAAAAAAAATTAATCCAAAATAATGTCAGTAATCACATTTTTTTAAATTTTATTTTCACAAACAAAAACAACATACTAAATATCCCAATGACGTTTACTATTCACAATAAGATAATAACGAAATTCCATGGGCAACACCACACGTTACTCAATTTAGATACAGCGGTTGAAAAAAAACACAATAACTAAATTTCATCAATCGAAATTCGAAAAAAAAAAAATTAAATTTATTTAAAATTCAAAATTCAAAATTAAAAACCCGCCTAATTAGTATATGCGGCGAAATTACACTCCATTCGCATATTACATACTCTTTTCGTCGTTGCGCTAAAATCAACTCAGTTTATTAAAACTGTTACTTTCGTCGGTGTGCAGAAACATACTTAATTTGTCAAATTAGGTACTCCTTTGACATTTAGTTTTGCGCATACGCTGTACCATCTTTGTTATTGATTTTTAGTTGCTTTACGTTCATTTTTTATTTTTTGTTTTTGTTTATTTTTTTGTTTTTTCGAAATTAAAATTATTGTAAATTATCCTTAACATTTCGATTATTTATTTTCACTATGGTAACATTATATGTTGTCATATGATTTGTTGACATATAATTTAATGTTTCTTTAATGGTATTACTTAACTTGGTACACTTCTTACGAGTCTCATGCACATTAAGCAGTTTTAAAATTCTACTTCTTTCCTTGTAAATATAATAAGTTGAAATACAAATATGAATTAATGAAAGCGGGATATTGAGAGTCATTGGATGTTTGATAATTTTTTTTTCTGTGTTCAATTCATACCATACTTGTCAACAATTCTCAACAATTATAATAATAATAACATATTAAAATATATAACCTTAATATTCCTATTATGCATTAAAATGTTGTAAGTATTTTATGGAAGCGGCTTTAAATAATCTTTGAAAGTAAATAATTGTCAAATATAATCGAGAAGATTACTGTATGAACATCAATTTTATTATAATTCATCCAATTTAGGGATGTTTTCTTCTTGAAAATACCATTTATTTGCATACAGGAGTGAAGAAAACCCTTCATCTATTTACTGTAGTTTATTATTAAATCCATATTCTTAATTTTTAGGAGCTTATTATAAGAACTACCATCACATTTGAAACAAAATTATCTTCTAGAATGATTCGAAGAATTTACGATTTTCTGTACAGTATTAATATGTAGCTGGACAATTTTTAGATGTTTACGATATTGTTTGCAATATTCTAATTAACCTATATTGCTTTCTATAATACACTTATTATAACTGTAGATTATTTTATCAGAAGTAGATCACAAACGTAATCTAAATTAATGAATGATTACCATAAATGAAAATTTCAATTATTTATTAAATAAATTCAGTTTACTTGTAAGGTGTTATAAAGTGTAAACATAAAAACATATGTCCACATTTTGAAATAAGAAATAAATAAAAGCATAATTAACATAAATTCATTACATGTTACATCAACTTACAACATATGCATATAAATTTCAAAACTTCAACTATACAAACATTTTTAGAAATTACGTCATTTTCTGATATTATACAATGTGTGTATATACTCGTTTGTACTACATAGCGCCGAAGAAAATTTCTGGAATACATTTTTGTTTCTTTAAAATAAATGTAAGAAATAGTGTCCGAATTGCAGAATGCAAAATATAGATAATTTAAACATAATGATAATTTTTATACAAAATTTTTCTTTTTTCAAGTATCTAACTTTCGATGTAGCTGAACAATACAGTGGGTGCAGAGTAAATATGTAAAATAAATATTTTATATATTTTTGAAAAAGGGTTCAACACGTTTATTGTATATTCTAACAATTATGCCATTATATTAAACTTGAATTATTCTCGTTTAATAATGCTTATACTTAAATATGTTTTATTTGAATTCAAATTATGATTATACATGTAGAAAGGTGTTAAGAATATACATAAGGTATTATAGCTCCATAATTATGTAAGTAAGAAATCTAGTAGGAGGTATACTAAATGCAATATTTGGAAAAAATAAATATACATATCATTTATAAAGATAAACAATTATTATCACCTAAAAATTTTGTCACAATTAACCTATTATCAACTGTTTTTGTACACAAAAGTTTTTAAGATCAATAGCAAATTGTATAATTCAACATTGATCAAACCCTGATATCCTGTATAATAGTATTACTGTGCGAGAGAGCATCAAAAATTAACCAAAATCGATATCTACATGTAGACAATAGAAGTTACATATATTTTTCAATGGCAGACTAAATAAGTGTAAATGTAATTCATTATGCTAGGTTTTGTTGTTAAATTTCGTAACTTATTGTAATTGTTATTGTTTTTTTCAAGTTTGTAGATCATAAATGTATGAATTGTATTTGGTTAAAAATATTTTCAAATCTTGTTTAGTTCTGTGTATATTGTCGATAGACACCATGAACACATTCTGTTACTTGCAATGATCTATATTTATCAAAAATGATCAACTTACTGTGTGAAGATTAAGATGGGTATACTGCTGAGATTCTTCCTAAGTTAATCATACACTGAGAAGATAATTTTATAATAACCTCTATAAAATTAATTTATTATGTTGCTATCATAATA
>JANSTX010024070.1:0-12688 GCA_027564355.1 Penthetria funebris | reverse complement strand
AAATCAGGACACTTTGTGTTTTTTCCAATGTTTCTTCTAATGATATCTTCATTACATTAAACTAATTTGAAATACTGCTACAATAATTTTTATTTAATGTTCCGAACACAGTGGGACCCGGACATTCAAACTCTGCCTCATTTTTGTTGATTTACTCAGCAAATCATTACCAAAGAAAAAAAATTACGTAATTTTCTTCCCATATTCACAATTGAACAAATTATTTAAATAAAATATTTTAATCACTTCAACACGGTGCGTTAGATTAGATAATATTATTTAGATGTGGGCATTTACTGGATCACTGCAACAAAAAGAGTATATTGTGCAACCCCGTATAACTTACTCTAGTGTCAGAGTTGTTGCCCCTAACATAGAACACATCTTCTAAACCTATTGCCTTAAAGAAGTGTCGAATACATTATTATCAAATCAATGTTGCGGCGTTACATGTAATACATAATAAATAACTATCTAACTGTTAATTGTCATTCAAAAAAAATTTAGCGTCCAAATAAAAATAGCGTGTTGAAAATAAAATCGATCTAAAACAAATTATTCACCCTGTATTTTAGAAACTGCTTCTACAATCTGTTAATAGATAGCGTGTGCAACAGCAAAAACTTATTATTTCACTATTTCATTGTATATACACACACACGCACATTGAACGCTTATATTTTGTAACGATAATTAATATTTCAAACAAGTACGCAATATATAATTGAACTATCTGAAATCAATTAAACAACTGTGCAATTTAATTTAGCATGTGAATTTTCATTTCACTGGATCAATGCGGTATTTGTAAAATTGTGCAGTTGTTGCTAATTTCATTTTGCGAAGTTAAAATTTGCCAATTTATGGCGAATTGAAAATGTCGGCCATGTTTTCAGTACAAAAAATATTACCAATCCATTGTTGCCATATCTATGTTGTGAATTAAAATTATATATCAATTATATTGTTTTTGAAATAATTTTAAAGAAAGTTTCGATAGAACTTGTTTCCAATTCGTCATTAATTAATTATTAACATTTTCCATACATTAAGTTAACATTAAAAACATATTGCATTCAACATTCCAATTACGACCACATAAATAATGAATTTATTTTATTTATGGCTGAATAAATAAAAAAAATAGAATAAATAATAATTGTCAAGGCTTCAGATTTTGAAATATTATATCTATAATATTAAATGCATAATGCCAGCCAAGCATTCATTTACAATACTATAAAACTCAATGTGGCACTAATTTAATGATATGGTGCTGTTTCCGGTTTACTGCTGTTGCGGCCAGCTGCTGTTGCCTGTTACATTTTTTTGTTATTTTTCTTTTTTTTTGTTATTACAAAGAAAATATGGTGTGTCTGTGTGTTTAAAATCCCCTCCGCCGGTGATTCACACAAACTTTATTTACATTTTTATAAATTACCATATTGAATTTTATATTACGTGGTATGTGTACATAATTTATAACATTGTAGTATTGTGTCGTCAATGTGTACAAAGTTGAATCGCATATTTTAATGATCGGTGTCGGCCTCCACCAAAATAATAACATGTATATAAATAACAAAATGGTATGTTGAAATGGATTCATCCACTTTTAGCCATCATTATCGTCAACAAACCGTCATCAACTATCATCATCATCATCATCATCATCATTATCATCAATTCAAACTAAAATACGAAACCATATAGAAATTAGCTGTAGCGCTGTAGGTAGTATATAAAATTGTGTGTATATAAAATCCACAGCAAATGAAATAAAAAGCAGCAGTAAAACATTTCCCAGAGTAAAATCACAAGCAGTTTCACCAACGTATGAATCAATGGGTGAGCAAATGCACTCAACCATTCGGTTTTTTACATTCTTCTTCACTCTTTTTTTTTTCTGGCGTCATGTTGTGGCCTCATTCGGTACGGTTTTTTTTTTTTTTTATTTTGAAATCAACAACAAACAATTTACTATAGAAAATTCTTTGAATTGAAGAATTAATTGGTACATTTATGAAAGACTGAACTTACTAAGGTTGTTACGTGTATTTCGTTGAAAAATGAAAGACGAAAATAACAACAAAAATGGTCGTACACAAAGAAAAGAAAATAACTGAAGTGTTAGGCTGCAAATTTCGATGAATTTTTATTATTTGTATTTTTTTTTACAGAAACTTCTTGAAGTTAATAAAAACTTTAATGGAAAGAGAAAGAAACAAATGGTTTGAATAAATAAACAGATATGGAGGGGATTCTAAAAATAGATTAATAGCATTAAAGTAATTATAAATAGCTTTTAGCATACCTACCACATAATGAGCAATGTTGTCATATTTATATTAAAATTGCTTTATTATTGCAGTTGTTTATTTATAATTGTTACGCCTAAATAAATGACAACTAACTTACGAAAATAATGAATATGAAATTCTACAAAATTTAATCATTTCCGTTTCATTAAATTTTTAAAATTTATTATACCCGGCCATTTATTATGTAGGTATTTAAATCAATGATTTTTAAAATAATACGTAATTTAATATTGTAATGCGTTCTGTAAAAAAATTAGATGAAAAATTTAGTATTGCATAATTTTATCGGATGTGGTAAATTAATGTAATTAATTACCCATACCGTGATGAATGATTTTTAAAGATTTATATAAAGTCAAAACTGCAAAATAATAAATGATGTGATATATTATAAATATAATATTTACTCTATAATCGTGCATTACATTTAATAAAAATATATAATGCATGAAGTTGTAGTTGCTAAATTTAAGTTCATAAATTTTTTTGCTGTATTGTACGCAACCAAAAATTTTAAAACATGGTGAATTTTTGGCGAAATAAAATTTTCAAAAATTGTATTAGGTAAATAATTGGCCCTACGGAATTAAATGTATAATTATTTAAAGAATCCACACGTATCCAAGGGCGGATCAAAACCAGATTCTTGGTAGGGGAGGGGTACCCCCTAACTTATTATTATTATTATTATATACATTTTTGCAAATTTTACATTTTATATTATGAAAAAAAAAAAACCAAACACATTTAACAACACATAAATAACAATAATCTCGCATTGGTAATGAGCGCATTAAAAAACGTTTAAATCGCCTGAACAGAATAATCAAGAAATCGACAAATAAATTCATATGTTCTATATGTGCATTGTTCAATAAAATTTTCAACAATTCATACATCCCAAAAATCCGTTAAAATCTGTAAAAATTGTGTAAAAGTTTCATATAACTAATAAACTCATTGAATACATATTGAGGATCTCCTGCTCCTACCACACAAATTGGTGCCAGAAAGGATTATTTTACCATTCATGCCTTGGTTAGTATATTAGACATGGTCATTACACTAATTTACTATCTGTAAACAACTTATACGATCTTTAATATAACATATACATTAGTCACGTGGTCCTCAATATCTTTGAATCTAATAAAAAGAATACGTATTATGGAACGCAAGGTTTTCAAATATTGATAATATTAGTTTAAGCATTAGTATTAATATTGATATTATTATTAATATTAATATTGATGTTAATTTTAGAAAACAAAGAACATCATAAATATACTTGACATAAGGATGGCTAAGGCCAACCACTGGTCATTTAAAAAAACCAAAAATGACATTATTTAGATGACTTGTACAGGTGCATTACATATTAATTTGTCGTTTTTTGTATGCATAAATCATCAAATGTGAAACTTGGTGTGAAAATAAAGAACTATTTTTTAAAATGAACCGAGTGGAGTTATGATACCGTCGTTGAGATAAAAATAGGTTTTGTAACCACGTTGATTGTCGGCTACTCCATTTGTTACCATTGAACAACATAGATTGTGGATAAAATGAAGGTACATTCGGACTCTATTTTTTGCTTAACCAGTAATCGACTACGACATATATTTTTTAATGAATAGAATTAATGTATCGATTCCTTTAAGTGAAACATTTATTGTTTTCATATATTTTGTGTGGAACATCACACATATCATCATCATAAGTTATACAATAAATATTGTTTTTTATATTTGCATTTTATAGCATTTAATCAATAAAATATTGATTAATATCAATTAATTATATAACGATTTTTTAGAAGAAACGTATATATTTAAGTCCATTAATAAAATGATGAGCAATTCAAATTTAATGATACACTCGTATAATTACATTAATTATTATAAGTCTCATCGGATGTGGTCAATTGAAACTAATTTAATTTAATTGAATTTTCACAAAATATACATACATAATCATAACTGTAATAAAAAATTAAGTATCTGACCAAATACAATATAAAATGACAATATAAAATGAGAATTTTTGGAGACCGACAGATGTGGAGGCGATAAATAAAATTGTCATCTGAAGAAAGTGGAATTGGATCGGCGCTATACACTTAGGCGACAGTTTCGTTATATTGCAAAATACGGTTATTCGTTGACGCTCTATGCTTCCGCGTATAGTATAAAGGTCGAGATGATGATGAATTCATCGTATGTGAATTATAACAGTTTGTTTTTTTTTTTTAAATCATTCAAAATATAACTTAAAAGAATATTTGTGGACATTTTTAAATGGGACAATTTTAAATTAAATGTCAATACAGTTTGCAAGCGCACATTAGATGGTAAATATATAGAAACTTTAGGCTACATTATAGTGATGCTAACTGTTAATTATCATTAATGGCTGTATATAACTATTATAGATTAACTGTTATAAATATTTATTGTTTTATATATATAAATGGAAGTTATAAACAATATTAATTCAAATAGCTTTGAAACAGTTGGAAATATAACAACACCTCTATAATTTCGAAGCAATCTTCTTGAACCAGATTTAAAGATATGGAGTAATAAGCAATACTTTCCACATCGTCTGCAAAATAACAAATGCTAATGACTTATTACATATTATACTCAAGGGCGTGGATAAAAATTCAACACATGATCTTAATACCAATAGGGAGAACAACAATATCCGATAAGTGGACATGGCAAATGTTCAGTATGGAATCATAATTAAGCACATTTAAATCCCTCATATCGGATGATTTATGTCATTATATAACTTATGGTCAAGGGATAGTTTCTCGTGTTTATTAATTAATATTATTGAAGAAACTCTTAGGGTCGCTGAATCATTTTTTCTTTTTGAATTTTACGTTAGAAAAGTATTATACAAAAATCTCTGTTAATTCACAAATTTTGAATTTGACCTTTCGATTATACATGATAATCGAAAGGTTCACATTTTCCTATTTAAGAGTGTAATTAATTAATTAATCTTACCAAGATGGATATTTTATGTACGTCCTCACTTTAAGGCGAGTAAATAAATAATATGTGAATAAAAAGCCATATAATAAGAATTGTGCAAAAAGATCAAATATAAAAGCAAATTTAAATAAATCCACAGTTGACATTGAACTACTTAATAGTCATTCATATGTACATTAAAAGCAGATGTTATTTTCATACTCAGATCTGCACAAATTTTATTTCTTGACCTTTAATTTTTTTTTCTATTGATTGCTATTTTATTCGATACTTAATATCTGATGTATCAACATCATGCCAAATGTAGCAATAAAATAGGATAATTGACAGTATAATTTCGATGATGTATACAAATGTAGGACACAAAATATAAAACTTTCCAATATTAAATTAACGTCGTTAAGACAAAATGCTTGCAATATTGTTAGTCATATGAAGGATAACGAAGTTACTGCAACCGAAGGAAATTTAAGTATTCATTAACTTATCGGAGTCACTGAAAAATTCATTACCACCAATAAATTACGAGTAGCTCATGATTTATTCGTCATTATTGTACTGTTGGTTAGTATATAATCAAATAGACATCATATATAGTCCTTTGCTATATACTGCCCATCTATTAAATAATAGCTATTATAATTCGATATATTCAGTGCGGTATAACCATCTGATTTATGGATTCCACCGAAAACATGCAAATTCTGGCGTACAGTAAATATTATAACGAGAATAATATTATTATTGTATAAATGAATTTAGTTATGACCTCGTAAATTAAAGACTCTTTAATTTATGCAAATAAATGATGAAATACCACGGTCGTGTAGGAATGTGCATACATTTGTGATTCCCACCTCAAATTTTAAAGTTTCATATTTTTTTGTTATAATAAATCAATGTTGGGCGCTGAAAATGGTAACGATTTGAAAATATAAAAAACAATGAAGGCTTGCATAACAAACATTTATATATCTATAAAATAAAGAAAAAGTATTTTATGTAGAAGTACAGTAGTTGTAACCTATAGCCAAGGTTGAATTCGAAATGAATATGCACACTGTACTACGAATTTATTATATAAATTTGTTGAATATATTTGAAACTGATAGTAAGTTGAACTATCAGTTTAATTTTCACATACTTCCGTAATATGATATTATCAAAGTAGTTCTATGGTTCTGTTTGCATGTCAGTAATACAAATATTGTTTTATAAATCATGTAATGAGAGCGAAATTATATATTCCTAGTTTTTGCTCAACTAATATGAATTATCATCATGTTATGGGGGTGTTGTTATGAAAATAACCGTAAATACTATCAAAGCCATACAGTTCAGGAAACACTTCTTCAACACGATGGTTCTACAGAATGAACTCCAAATCAGACAGTGCGACCAAATTGTATAATAGTTCAGCGCGGAAAAATCCGAGGAGAGGGCATAATATATTCAGCAGAATAATATTACCATGGAAATATCTATATATAAAATAAACTTAACGTACCCTCATTGCGTAACTGCTGAAGTAAACCTATTTGGTTAGTCATTCACCAATACGACGAACACATAAATAGCAAAATAAATAACAGATTTTGTGACATTTAGTTTATGCGAAAGCAGAGAACTATGTTTTCGAAGCAATAAAAACTAATAGATTACGTTGTCCTCACATTCATGGATACGGTTCTAAGTCGGTATTAAGATTATTACGCATATGCATGCGACAATTAATTGATGCCTTTGAAGATATTTTATCGAAGAAATAAGAGTCTTCAACATAACGGGATTAGATGTTAATGATGCTCATTAATAAAAATCACAAAAAGGCTTGGACACATAACACAATCCTGAGGCACACCTGCATCTAATAGGAAATGATCACACCTGCATCTGGTAGGAAAGTCATACCATGCAGTGTGCCCTATTGGATTGAGTGGCCCTTCAAAAAATCAGTGATCCTCAGTCTCAAATTGTTATAAATACCGTCGCGTTTAGAAAGTAATCCAAGATACAACACCAAATGCCTTAGATATAAATCTAATGCAAAGACAGTATATCCTTGTCAAACTCTAGAATGTTTCTATTCCAGTTTTTTTGGTTACATATGTCACAACATCTTGACCTTCTCCATCTAATTAAATTATTAGATTTCAAATTTGGATTCCGTAATTAAGAATTTTTTTCGAAGACCTTCTATAATATTGAAGTAACGGCAATTGGTCTGTAATTGGATTTAGAACCTTTTATAGGAATGACTAATAAGATATAACTTTGCAAATTATTTTTGAATTTAATAGGAATGTATAGGAGTATAATTTTTTTGTTTTAATTAACTTTAATTAAATTAGCCATTGTATTGTTCTTCGGCTTCTTTTTCAAGTAATTCATATTCTTTTAATAAATTTTCATCAGAATAACAATATTGTTCCAGTGCTTGAATTTCCAAATCTGATATAGAAGTTGTACTTGAGGATTTCTAAAATAATCAAATTGAGAAAAAAATCTATGAACCTAACGATGAATAAATAAATTATGGTTCAACAAAATTCGACGGTACAGCAATTTCAGAAAATTTAAATTCATCAAACCGTAACATTAATAATATTGTGAAATATATAATCTTTCTGCTCATCCATGCGTCTATTATTCTATACTAAATAATGATATTGTTATATCCCTTGTAAGATGTTATATGTGCACTAATGGAGTAGTGACGCGTTCCTCAGCATCTTTGTTCCAAAAATTGAATTTTATAACATTAAAGAGCAAAGGGATAATTAATGATTGTTTTGGAGCAACAATATGCCGAAACGTTCAAAAATCACAGACTTTACTATATACCAGATTTTTTGTCATAGTAGCCTCAAATTTATATAAGTGATTAATAGTCAACAGCACTTTAATTACCCAGTTCCTCTTTCCATTCATTCGATATACTATCGAACGATCTCTAATACAATGTAGTCTAAGTCCACATTTAGTATTTTTCATTTATTTGCGACGGCTGTCTTTAATTTTGCATATAGACACTATAGGTTACACATTTTAATAATACCCAATTTGAGAATTGGGTCAATTGAATCTATTAGAATTCATGGCGTTTAAATTCAATCGTATTTAGTATCAAATCAGTTATAGATGTCACATACTTTGATGATAATTTTGATAGAAATCACTGATCAAATCTTTTAGTGTTATGACAAATTTTCTATGAATTTGTATGTATTGGACATTACAGGCAAATTTTGTACACTTTAACGGGATCAAGACAATGTACGAACAAAGTAAAGTTCATGAAGTAAAGTGTTACATGTATATTGTGTCAATTAGCACTTAATATTTGTTCGGAACAATATTTTTCGGATAGAATAGAGAATGTGTTTTTAAAATTAAGAATAATTTCATATAATGATTCTTTGGAATAGTAATGGATAATTCTTTTATGAGAGACTTTTAAGTCTGCATTTTCCCCCATTAAATCATCATTTGCTTGGTGAATATAATTATAATAATAAGTTAATTATACCAGTAATTCTATTTGATTATCAGGTTCTGTATAATAATCAGTTTCTTCATCTAAAATTTTCTCTAAATCATAAATTATTCTATGCTCTAATTCGATACTATTATAATGTTCATCTTCAGCATTGCCAGCAGCCATAATACACTTGCTATTGCTATTAAGATAACATTGTAGATTATTTGTATGAATATTACCATGCAAATTATTGCAATTGCAATAATTGAAATTGGACTTTTGGGTGATATTAAATATATTTCCGCATCCAAGTTCAATATCTTTTACGATATGTTTATTGTACCCTATCATGTCAATTTTATTAGGTAATAAATTTTCACCCAATACTTTCGGAATTGATTCTGTTAATTTTTGTTGACAATTTGGTGTCCGAATTTTGTCACATTGGCTAATATTTAGAATTGGTAAATTTAAATTAAATGGTGCAATTTGTTTATGCTTTGGTTTTTCGTCAATTGACTTTTTTAATTCAATAATTAATTGTTGTATACACATAAAATCATTATGTCTGGCAGGAAAATGTTCTAATAGAAATTTTTCTATGCGACTATGTGACACATTTTCAGAATCATGAAATTCTAAATTATTTTTCTGACATGGTATTACTGTAGCAGAATTTGCGATGTGTTGTTTCATTGATGAATCTTGAAATTCTGACCTTCTTAATTGGATCGACTGTTTCGTTACTATAGTTTCAGTTGATTTATTATTATGGTTTTCATAAATTGTGGTTGCTGTAAATTTATTACGATAATTTCTAATTAAGAAATATATTTATTTAATTTAATTTCATAATATTTCATTAAATTATTTTATTCAAGAAAGAGATTTTTAAAAATCTATTACAGAAGATAACGGTGCGAATTGATCAAATATACCTACCTAGAAACTAATATCAATTAAAACAACGTAGGCAACAAGTAGTCTTCGGAATTCAAATGGCTACTCCGAAATCCTTCAAGTAAATTTAATGTTTTTGTTAATTGAAGACATTTTTTTTTTTTGGAAAATATAGAAAGGACTATATATAGTTGCGGTTGAAACTGAGTTTGATCATATAGCAGATGCATTGGTTTTTCGCCAAATATAACTCACATTCGCTTGTTTTATTAGGAGGTTATGAAGATGATTATCAGACGGTAAAAATGCAATTGGATTGTCTTTGGAGCGCCTGCCCTATTGACATTTTTCGATAGATAAAAAATCCGATTTATCCAATCTGGAATATAATGGATAATGGTTATAAATCGCGTTGAATTTCACATGTGAATCGATACGATCAATTACTAACATCAGATCCCTTAATTTTATATCATAATTATGTTTCCTCATTATTGACTTAAATTAGGATAACTTGGAGTTTTTGCTAGGAAAAACGGCATATTTTTCGCATGATATTCAGCATTCATAGGATACTTTGGAATATTTACCAAGGATAAAGGCACAAATATCCTATAATATTATTGTTCTATTGGAGTATTTACCAACGCGTGTTTGCCTCAACACATTTCGTGACTATTTTAGACAGTTTTTCGTATGGAAATGTGGTAAAATAAAAACGTAAACCATAGGCAAATTTAATGGATTACCTTTGGATTTACCAATCAATTCTCACATGAATGCAACATATGGTAAATCCCTAGGATCTCCAATAGCAATGTCAGTAGGGTGGTGGAAACTATTGAACATGATAGATAATCACAAATTGCATACGTGTATGTTCAAGACAAATTGTTTATTGGAAGTATTGTATGGGTCTGTTTGGAAAGTGATGAATAGCATCATGTTATATATACATGTTTTCGTTAATTGCCGCTTTAGACTCATATTTAGAATCTTTAGGTCAAATATATTATCAAATAGGAATTTAAAGGGATCTTTTAACGTAATGGATACGATTTTTATGCAACTTGATTGATCATACACTGAATCGTATAGTAATTGATATTGACTAAAATCCATCTGGTCAAAAAACAACATGGAGCCAGTGGTAAAATGTGAAGTAAAGAGAAGTGAAGGTACTGTTTAGAAATTGAGAACAATAGTATTAATAAATAGAAAACTTAACAATTCAAAAATAATATGTTGAATGACTAAGTATGATATTTCAGTGATTTGTTGAAGTTGTTAATATTATCGTGCATATTCAAGGACACAATACATTACACACTAGTTTTGTTATGGGGGTTACGCATACTGTTCAATACATAACTTAACATATGATCATTTTAAAGAAACTCACTCCATAGCAGGGTCGCAGGGAGTCATAGGTAATTGCACACCTATCACAGTTTTTAAAGGAACAAATAATAACGTACGTTTAGTATACTTGCTAATTAATTTATTACATTGGTTTTTAATGGATGACTGTTGATGCTGAGCAAGCTCTATTTCACCAATGGTTTCCTTCAATGGACTTAAAAAATTCTCACCAATTAGTGTTGAATACAATCTTTTATTCAATTTTTTATTATTTGTATTATTCCTTTTATTATTCAAACATCTGGGTAAATCATCCCTTTTGTTAATTGTCGATTTCGATTTGAAGGACGAATTTGATTTATTAGAATTATTAGACGTTGTTATAAGCACATTTTTAATACATTTTTTCTTTTTTCCAATCACGGGTGATTGGCAACATTTCATTGATTTACTATTATCTTTTCTACTGTTTCTAAAGATATGCGAATAATTGGGTACATCGTTTAATTTCAGAACATTTAAATTTTCTTTAAATTCTAATCTTTTCCCATTTTTGATTGTTAATCGATATAATTCACTATCAATCTGTTTCTTTTCATTAAGGTACGGGTGACTGTCACTTTTGCTGTTTAAAATTGACATTTTTGTATTAATTAAATTTCCTAAAAGCTGCTTTACATAAATTTTTTCATCTTGAAAATTTTTGCATTGATCTTTTAAGGCATTCAAATCGTTTCTTGTTTTCCTAGCAATTTCAAAATTGTGATATAAATCTGATTGAGAAGCTGAAATTGATTTTTGTTTTTAAATTTTTAACTGTTAAAACATAACAGAGAATTACTGTTTGTTTATATAAGGTTGAGTAAATATCAGCCATAATATGCTTACTTTGTTCTACTTATCTAACAAATTTAATCAGTGCTATTCCTTTATATTCATAATGAAGCCATCAAGTTTACGCTAAGAACATATACGTCCCATCTATTAGAAAAATTATTGGATATTCAATATCACTCAATAAATTCGTATGTCAAGAGTGGTCAAGAAGTGTACTGGTACCGAGAAGGTAAGGTTATTTTACAGATATAACTGGAACTTTCGAATAAAATGATAGTTTTTGACAAATATCTGAATGCCTAACATGATGACATACCTCACAATTCTTAAGTCATTCTATACGATAGCTGATCCAGGCTGTTACTGCAACCTATTACATTAAAAATATTAAAACCATTAATAGTACGGGCTATATGATAATGAATGATTTGTATTCCTGTGTATTTTTATCTCAACTTTTACTACTACTACAGTAGTGATTCATTAAGTTGGCAGGTCCTAAAGAGTCGTCTGTACATATATTTTCCTATCGCTCTGTTAGTTGACCAAATCCTCATTTAGAGAAACTACAACTACCATCATACAGCTACCGTTGATTAATGTAAACAATATGAAATTTGAATAATTTTACTTACTACTAAATAATGAGAAATATGGATCTAATTTGGCTCCTCTAAGATTGAACTCTAAAATTAAAAAAAAAATATTTTAACAAACTATTAACGTATATATTCAAACTTAAATGTACACACAATCAAGCTTTGTAATATTAAGTCACCCTC
>JANSTX010024059.1:0-15444 GCA_027564355.1 Penthetria funebris | reverse complement strand
TCCTTTTAGATTAAAATTGTTAGTATAATACATACATACTTAAAACTTTACATATATAACTGATATTATAATTGAAATGAATGTGTGGGAGTATAAGCTTTATCGGATTACGCTTTGAAGTACCTCCCATGTATATTGTGCACGATAACTTGAGATTGCTTTGACAGATCTCCATGAAATTATGTACGCGTAATTTTTATCTCATTTGTGAGCGATAGATCAATGGTGAGACAAAATTGGAGTACTGCTTCAAGTACCTCTAAAAACAAACTTTTTACTAGTGATTCGTTAAACAATTTCCAGGGCCTCCAAAAATTGGTAACCAATTATAAGTTTCTCTTGTTTATATTTAGTTTAATCGGAAAATATGCCGAGCATATTTATTATCTATTTGTATAATTTTCTGAAGTATGTTGAATTCCTTACCTCATTTTATAGATTCGACTGTATGTTTGCTGGTAAATAGCAGCATTTTTTATGCTAGTTTTGATCGCCAGACTCAAGGCGTATATATAGCCGATTTGTGATCCTGATTTAGCAAGAGTTACCATTCTTCTTGATTTCTTTTTCTATTCCACTATACAAACAAATTTTTGGAAAATATTAAATAATATAATATAATATAAAATATATGGATATTGTTTTGTCTTACCCAATCGGATTGAGGTTCATATTTCTACCATAATAAATAACGAATAAATAATAAATAATTTCCCTTCTCATTTTCCTAGAGACACAATTGCAATAACCATATCATGCCCCAGATGACCTTAGAATGCAATTTTAAATCACAGAAATTTCTTATCATCCATCAACCCTTCAATTCCACAATCTCAGAATTTTACTTAAACTATTTCAAATATTCTCCATTCGTCATATTTAAATAAATCAAAAATATTCTCAAAATTACTTTTCAATTCCATTAGATGATAATCTTGAATGATAACGTATTTATTTATATTTAACCTCATGTTTAATATTATAAGTGTTTTGCAAGTTAAAAATAGCATTTTTTTTTTTTTTGTTTTTAGTTTACATAAAAAAAAAATAAGCTTTAAACACAGAAATGTTTATTTTGAAAATGTTACTCAGAAAATGCATGTATTCAGTCGTTCTATATAAATATAAGTAGATCGTTTGGAGCAAATATTTATTTTTCTTCAAGCCACTAACAAATTTTAATGAATTCATTTTGATAAACGTATGTTTACACAATAAATCATAAATTTTGACGAAATATGACTCGTTAATATCCAATAATTTAATTCACTTGACGCTAGAAAATTTAAATGAAACAAAGATATATGATTCCACAGAGAATTGACTTAAGCAGATATTCAGGATTGATAAACAAAAAATTAACTGGCCTACATTCTAGTTCAAAGCGTAGTATCCTGATTTTGTATAGATGGTGTTTTCAGTGCAATGTTTCAAAACTCTGTGTATAAATATATGTCCTATTCTGCTAGTAGCTATTTCTCTTGACCTCATCAATGTGAGCATTAAACCATATTTCCCTTTATTGTGATACAAAAGGAAAAAAAAATTCACATCACCATTGCATTTGTTTTGGTTTACCTCAAATCTAACCTGGAATTTGCCCTCAATTAGGATTAGCAGATAATTTCTATTATTGATGTGATTTCGTATTTTACTATTTATGCGTATTTATTGTCCAGTTGAATAGTGAAACATTTAGATTGATTTTTGAGTACATTGATACAACCACAACGTTGTTCAGTGTGTTCAATGTTTTACATCAGAATGTACATTAATAATATCACCAAGCATTATTCGATGCAAAACTTCACATTGTGCGAGTATTATGCTCATCATATTACGATCAATACTTTTGAATGCTTAAGTAAACTAGCCAAATAATATAATCAATATAATGTTTGCCATTAAGTTGACAATTACCGAGATCTTTAATAATATATTGCAGTTTGCAATCAGTTTCAGCAATTTAGTCTTAGAAGAACATCAAATTTAATTCAAATTCTGCATGAGTCTCTATAATATATTGTGAAAGTTGATTGTGTGTGAAGTTTCAACTATATGTAAATTGTTGAGTGAGATGTTTGTCATAATATTATTAAAATCCAATATTATCGCCATCTATTACCAAAATTGAACAAAACTGAAACATCGAAAAATAATGAATAACAATCTAGGGAAACCCCTATAAATAAACGAAAATAGTATAGATATATGGTAATAACTATTAAGAAAATACATTGCATTGTGACAATTAAGTTTGTATTATATTTGCAAGTGATAATTTTATTATACGATGTGATAAAACATAGCCAAAGCATTTTATAAGGAAGAGTCATTAAATAAAGAGAACAACTACCTTAGCAGTTTTTATAGCAATATCGTGATGGGGATGATTTGAATTAGGAAATGTTTGCATTCGTTAAATTGGTTTTACAGTGAACGCAACCAAATTTTTAGGTGCAAATTTTTTACAATAGATTTTTTATAAGGGTTGATTCGATGAGAATTTTACAAATTCCTTTGGTCAGGGTTGTATTTTCTTTTAAACTTTATTTACGCATACATTCTATTAATATATTCATTTTAACATTTGTCAACTATTCGGTATTCATTCGTGCAAAGAATAAACTACTTTTTGCACCCTTACACATTCACAAATCTTTCAAAAATGCAATAAACATAATAAGGAAAAAAACAACCCTAAAATCCATATACCAGAGTACATACTTTTATTATCATCATTTTCATCATCATCATCTCTCATCGTACTATACACAGTGATTGTATTGTAGAGACAGACCATCAACATATTTATGAAATGCACCATTCTGATGGGATAATATTCTCATCTGTTAAAATAGTCACATCTTAACAGTTTAGTAAATCGCACGTACATTTCTTATTTTCGGCAAAGTTTTTTTTAAAATGTATTTTTCCACATACACTTATTTCTTAATAATAGTTTTATCAATTTTTGAATTATGTAAGTGAAATTATAATTGAAATTAATATTCTACAAATTATGAAAATTATATAAATGTGCATTTCTAATAGACCATAATTTTCGAACCAAAGGAACAGACGAAAATTGTTTACTTTCTTTATGTTGTTTCATTGATGCTACTATGCATATGATGCTTCTCAATTGACAAAATTTAACTTATTATATACAAGCATTTTTATAATAATTCAATATTTTTTTTTTTAATATTTATAATAATAATAATTATTAATAATAATAAATGTAACTAATGTAGAGAAAGCAAGCAGTCTGATAGAAATTGTATGAAATTTAATAACTTCATAAATATGCACTTACGTGCCTTCCATTATGCATATTTAAGTGCATTTTATACATAAACTCATTTGAATTAAGATTCTGCGAAAGGTTTTGAATGTCAAGAAGTGATGATGTTAAAACATCTTTGAATTGGTTTCAGTATTAATAATGGTACCTATATCTATGATATGCCTCTAAATGGTTAAAAATTAAAAGGGAGAAAGAAGTTGGTGGTGTTAAAAGTTCATTGCCTACTGTAGACACAAAACTGAATATATAAAAGAAATGTTTGTATATACCATTTTTTGTATGCAAAAGTATATAATAAGCATTTAATTTTGAAGAAGGCATTTTTTTTTGTTTATAATTTGTGAGCTTCTTGTCTATGTGAAATAATGATGATATATAAGACGAATCCAATAACAACAAGTATATACTAAATTGATAAGAAATCATTTATGTCAACCTCTGACATATAAAACGATTAGTATTTCATAGAATATGAAACTAATGTTAAGTGAAAGCTGACAGATAACAATTATAATTTGTCTAACTTTAATATTGACCATCATCAACCAAATCAACTTACAAATGGATATAAGATACATTCAATATTCAATGATTCTTCATTGAATCCATTAGTCCAATTTGTATCCACCTCATACAGAATGTGAAAACCTCCGAAAATACTTGTCACTTTCTGAATTCAAATAATAGACGTATATAATATATAGTTAAAACATCAAATAGGTTTTTCCATGCGGGGGTTGATAAGTTTCGAGGAAATTATGTAATATATATGTATATATTTTTAAACAATTAGTATATTCTGCAAACCAGGCTATTTTCCTTAAATAAAGCGTACGTATAAGTTAACGTATGTTGCGATGTGCCACCATTTGTATAGGAATTGACAAGAAATGGTAATATTATAATTTTGTTAAAAACCTTTCAATTTTCACTTCCGCCTATATTAGCTAGATTATTATAATTTCATAAATTTATTTAATAAATACATTCTGTGGGCACTCGATTTTTCTAAGGTTGCTGTCGATCTGAAGAGAGACGAGTTTTTAATCAATATAATTGTGCTTCGACACCCAGAGTTATAGTTCGGACCAAATATCAATCAGAAACTCAAAAGTAAAATTTTATCAGTGTACAATGGTAGCAAATGCGTTTCTGGTCATTTGCCATATTTTCTAACAACTCATGGTTGGACGACTCTGAAATAACACCACCGATTGTGACTGCCGACTTTTTCCTATTATAGATGTGGGTATCCTTTTTCTGATTTTTATTAATGATCGCCAAGTAATCAATGGTGTGTAAGTTCTGTTGGATTTTCTTAAGGTTTATACATTAACACCAATACTCCTTTGCTTAACATAATTGACGTACATAATTATTTGTATATTTAAAATTTTCTCCTCATTTTTAGAAACTGAATTGAATAGATCACAGAAACTAATATCTTTATCTATCTCTGCAATTATATTATTTTAATTGATGATACATTTTCTGATTTTATAGCATTATGTCACCAAAGTCCAAGAATAATAGCAATAACACCCGAACAAATAACCGATATTGGTGGTACAGTTGATCTAAATTGTACTGTTGAAAATAATTCTGGAAATTATGAAGCTATATGGACAAAAAAATATAAAGATCAATCATCTGATAGTGTCATTTTATCAGTTGGAGAAAATCTAATTATAAAACACGATCCTCGATTCAAATTGAATATTGAAAATAATACTATCGGTAGTAATAATACACAAGTTTATTCTTTAAGGGTGAGATTCTATTAATTGCTATTGGAAATAAATATTTTGTAATTATTTAGCATAGAAAAGGGATATTACTGTTACCATTTTTTCTATAGATAAGTGATATTCAAATAATTGATGCATCAACCTATGAATGCCAAATGATGATAACATCAACAAATAAGGTGACGGCAAATGTTGAATTATTAGTAAAATATCCACCAAGAATATTAGATACGTCAATAATTGAACCGGCTACACCAATTCCTGAAGGACAAATAGCACAATTAACATGTTTAGCTGATGGTTATCCAAGACCAACAATATTATGGAAACGAGAATACGATGCTATACTACCCAGTGGAGGT
This sequence comes from Penthetria funebris, assembly GCA_027564355.1. Classification (NCBI taxonomy): domain Eukaryota; kingdom Metazoa; phylum Arthropoda; class Insecta; order Diptera; family Pleciidae; genus Penthetria; species Penthetria funebris. Next base: position 10,024 of record JANSTX010024059.1, on the reverse strand, counting down.
CAAATATTTATGTAAATAAATGATTGGTTACGTTTTTTAACGTTTTTTTTTTTATTTCTTACAAAATCAAATCCTTTTATAGGGGAAATGTTTTGAAAATATTTGCCGTTACAAAGGAAGACAGAGGCACATATTATTGTATTGCAGAAAATAATGTTGGAAAAGCGGACAAGAAAAATTTTGATTTTGAAGTGGAATTTGGACCAACAATTTCTGTACCGCGTCCAAAAGTTGCCCAATCAATTGATTATGACACCGAACTTGAATGTAAAGTCAAAGCGTATCCGGCACCAGCTATTCTATGGTATAAAGATGGTCATGAAATACATAACAATGATGATTATACGTAAGTTTAATTCCAATTATACAATGCATTTATTATATACTTTGTGTATAGAGCTTAATCAATTTTTTCTAAATGGAGGACATAGTTAGGTTTTTGGTCATCTCTTTTTATTAAATGAACCACATCCTAAGTACTGACTAAACAAAATATACATCCATTCATTCATTTATCCTTTCATCCGTTCATCCGTTTATCTGTTCATTTGTCCATTCATCCATTCATTCATTCATCCATTCATTCCTTCATCAATTCATCCATTCATTCCTTCATCAATTCATCCATTCATTCCTTCATCCATTCATCCAGTCATCCATTCGTCCATTTAACTAATCAACCATTCATCCATTAATTCACATTTTATTCATTATTTATCGGCGCGTTTACTTATTTGTCATTTTTCATTGGTAGGAAATAATTGATATACTCAACACAAGTAGCATCATTTAAAGGATAATTTCCATTAATATAATTCTTGTTCTTTTCCAATTTTAGTATATCAAATACTGCAACGGCTGACGAGATTACAACTTCAATACTACGAATCAGTTCAATTGAGAGACAAAATTATGGAGACTATTTTTGTAAGGCTACAAATAAGGTTGGAAATGCTGAAGCAAGGATAAATTTATTTGGTAAGAATTTAATTTATGACATGTTATGCAATTTATTCATTTTTATAGTAGTACTTACTTATAAGATGAATTGTAGCAAATTGAATAAATTCGCTTAAAATTCATATTTATGACAAAATTAATTGAGTATTCCTATAATGGATTATGTGGACAGACATAATTTATTGATGATTAAATTAATTGAGTATTCCTATAATGAATTATGTGGCAAGATGACGGAGAGTTGAGATGATGCTGAGTAACCTTTTTTTTATCGTTTATTAAATAATTCACAAATATTATTTTTTATTATTTAATTAACTTTTTATTTTAATATTATTTTTCTGGTTTTTATTTTAATTTATTTTTTTCGTTATTTTTTTCTTCCTTATAGAATCAGTAATATCTGTTTATCCATGGTATGCAAGTTCCAGAAATTATTAATTTATTTATCAATAAATATTGTTTTTTGAAAAGGTTTGTATATTGTGAAATATTAATGATTAATAAAATTGGTAAATTTTTAAAATTATTAAAAAATCAAATAAATGCGACTCATTACAAATGAAATTGATGTACACCGAACTATAATATTTAAATTATAATTCAGTTGCTATTTGTTGACATATTCGTACTTGGAACAAGTGGTATTAATTAATTTAATCAGTTCAACAAATCACTGTAAACTTTCATATATAATATTGATTCCATGAACTCCAAATTCGATTTAGAATTTTTAAAAACTTACCGCCATTTACCAATTATTAAAATCATTTATAAAATTGAAAAATATACATATAAAAGAATATTTTACAAACTTTTCATATTTTAAGCGTCTCAAAGATATACATATGAATTATATTAAATAATAACATTTATAGCTTGAGCTTTAGCGAAAACGCTTTTATTGGCTATGAAAAGCATTTATCTTTAAAAATGTTCAAAACTTTTGGTAATCCTTCCCCTCTTTAGAACCAATAAATTAAATTTAATTTCTAATATGCATTTTCTTTGCTTGAATGTTTCAGAACAGTTAGTACCAAACATTAATTATTCCGGTATTCTTTCCAGTTCATCAACATCAATACGTTACCACAAATTAATCATCATATTTTTAAACGTTTTAATATTCACATATTTATAAGCAAGGATTCGAAATAAAATATAATAAACATCTTTTTGAATAAATTTATAAAAACCAAAAATATCAGTACAAAGAATAAATAATTTTTTTTAGATAAATTTTAAAGTAAATATGACAAAGTTTGGCGATAAAATTTTAACAAAATTTTAAATATAATATTTTTTAAACATATTAAATTTAACATATTACACACCTGATTTAAAAAAGACTTTTAAAAAAAAACAATAATTATTTGAAATCTCCAAATAATATTTAAAAATGGTACTCTTAATATTTTTAAAAATTTTATTTAATAACTTTAGTATTACTTAAAGGTTTTAGTTTTAAATATAATCTAAACAGAAGTATCATATTTAGTGATATTAATGGGTAATTTTTTAAAAAATAGACATTTTAACTTTGAATGCAAATTATTGCTCAAGAATTAACATCCCCTTATTTTTGTAATAATATAATCGATTTAAAAGAATTTTTTTTATTGATTCTCTTAGCACACCCTGACTGTGTAATAAGTCAATAATATTGTATTATTACCCCAATATACTATAGGGGATGGGGCTAACCGAAATTAATTTATTTTCATCCAACAAATAAGTAATATATACACATATTATAATTTTTAATTGAAATGATTTTTATAATAATATTTTAGAGCGACTTATTAATGTACAATAAATATAAGGTTCAACATATAATTATAATAATAGTAATAATAATAATATTAATAAAAATAATAATAATTTACTATATTAAAAAGGCTTGTAAATTTATTTTTGAATTAAAAATATGATATTTCGTACACAATCGAACCCAAAATATTGACCAAATTTTTCATGTATATACTTTAAAATGACTGAAGTACTGCAGCGATATACTGTCATTCAACGGGCTAGCAACGAGACATATTCAATAAGGTATAAGTGGAGTAAAAATTTCTCTTTAGTGGTCTGTAAATATGATTTTGTCACAAGAGAATAGAAATTACGTTAGTTAGATCTAATAATGCAAGTGCGTAGATCATAAAGTCTCATTTGAAGAAAACTATAAATTCAAATGGAATAATTTAGGCTTATACTAAAGACAATCATAATAGATAATAAGAATTTAACTCGAATTGCATATAAGAGTTCGATAGTATTGATCGCAATATAATTTGCATAATTGTGATGATATCACCTTTATCGTGACTCGCAAAATCTTACATATTGGTAATCTTGAAGATGTATTTAATGTGCATTACGATTTTGACAGGGATGTGTTCGGAATGCTAAGTATAGTTAAATTGCCTATTGTTTATCGGTATCATTTTATGTTGATCACGTCACAATTCCAAGCTTTCGCCAATAGGTGCTTTAGGCAGATTTTAAGAATGTTTTTGGTCAAATATGATATCGTTTGTGGATATTGTCGGCTTTTGATTTAAAAAAAAAGTGGCGCAGAACTGTCAGTAAAGAGACTGGTATGACAAAGAAGGTTTTGATGATGATTTTTGAAACTGAAGCGATTGAAATATTTACTGTAGTAATTTATTTTACTTATTATCACAGTACATTTAATGAAAATATTGAAAAACAACATCGAATTGTTAAACATCTGTAATATAGCTATGAAATTGTGATACTATAGAAGCGTCTTTTTCGGCAACAAGTTCATTTGACGCAGATTTGTGGATTATATGTGACCTTTGGACAATGAAATTTGACTGTAATTAATGGAGAAAGCTGTGAAGAGAAATGAAGATAGTTAGATTAATAATGGTATTTCTACGGAAATTTTATTTCACACAATAAGTTTTATTAGCAATGTCGTTGGTGTATGTAATAATAAAAAAATTTCTACCAGCAATAATCTTGACGCAACAAAAAAGTCAACTTATAGTTAGGGCCGAAAATAATTGGCGCAAATAATTGAATTTATGTTTTCCGTGGTTTCCGTATTTTGGCTTTAGAATAAATTTTCATATTATTTTTCTTTAGTATTGTACATTTACATTAATGTTAAAGTTCAGTTTGATAAGCAAAATCAGATAGTTTTGATTAAACAAACTAATCAAATTTAATATTTTAATTGCTCATTATCGTATCACAGCAATGGCAAGGAATTATTTTGCTGTTGATAAAGGTTTACCAAATTCAAAAAATTATAGGCTATTTTTTAGTAAGTTCTAATTGTCCAAATTAACGGATATGCATACTTAAATCATGTGTTATCATTTTTTTAAAAAAATATTATGCAATTAAAATTAATTTATGGCTATATAGTTTTTAATTCAATGTGAATATTTTCTTTTCTAATATTAAATTATGTACGTAAGATATTATGACTATAATTGTTATGGGCTTTCTAGTGTACAAACGTTTAAAATTATAAACATAATCATAATAATTTATAAACATTTCTGTTAAATAACAAAAATGTTTATTTTTTTTAAAAATAAACTTTTATTTTTTGATCCTAAAACTTTATAGAAAATGACAAAGAAGAGTACATCTCACCATTACATGATATTCCACTATATGCAAATGTTGAGAAAACAATTTATAATATGATTGTCGAGATACCGAGATGGACAAATGCTAAAATGGAGGTAAGATACTAGTGATAATCTGATCCATTCATAAATATTATAATCATCTTGATATCTACACTAATTGAAGCTACATTGAGCAACGCGATATGATGCCATTTTATATATTCGCAATGAATATAATAATAAAGAATTCATTTGGTTTGTCCAACTACTTGATTTAAATGGAATTGTCCAGCTGTACAATACAAATTGTGATCGATATGACTGTGATACAGCGATTAGGTAATCCACATGTTGAGTAAACTACCTGACGGCCAGTCGCTAAATAGACCATTAATGTTTATAATTTAAGAACTACAATAGAATTTTCCGGTATTGACATATAAAAAACCTGAAAAAATAGGTTTGCAGAATATAAAATAATTTGTCTATGCCAAGTGTCTAACATTCGAATAATTAAAACCAAAATGTATCTTTTTTTTGATTCAATATTCCTCAGTACTGACGGGTAATTTTATCTCTATTCAGGCAGGCAATTTCAGTTATTGAACATTTTTAGTTCATCAATAACATGAGTAATAATTCTGAATGTTACTGTAATACACTGCAATTTTAGGCAACAAGGTGTCTATTAAATAGTGAAAGGTCTATTTATATATCAGTAAATGCTATAAGTTATGATGGTATCGTTTTCATAATGACCTTTCCTAAAAATGCGTGTTAAGACAAATTAAAAAGACATCAAAAGTTGATATTAATTCCTCTGTAATCGCCTTAAAAATGGAAATATTTTATATTAATAACGATTGCATGTTTCAATTAGCTAACGGATTAATTAAATATAAAGGATGTACTACACGTACTGTTCTATTGATTTTTTGGGATATTGTCCGTAATATAATAGATAATTCAAAATCAGAATATAGTTCAGTACTTATTTAAATGGGACATTTTTCATTTGAAGTGTATGACTTATGCATGATTAATTTAGAAATGATTGGCAACTTGAACTTTAGATCTGTTGAATAGGTACAAAAGGATTTCAGTTTTACATTTTTCAGTATACTTTTAAACCTTATTGAAGTTATGAGTTTTTATAGAGATTTGTCAAAAATTTTGGATACACTCAAGGAAATACGCATCGGTTTTAATATAATAAAATTTAACACCTGGAAATATTTTTATTTAAATGTAAATAAATATCTGATTAGATTTATTCTGATGATCATTCTGACAAATATTGCATTATTTTTAAATCTTTCATTGATTATTTTATTTTTTGTTTTGCATATCATTTGTGTAGATAACACTTGGTGAGAAATTGAATCCAATTAAACAAGATGAAAAAAATGGTAAATTACGTTTTGTTGCCAATTGTTTTCCATATCATGGTTATATATGGAATTATGGTGCCTTTCCACAAACATGGGAAAACCCAAATCACATAGATGCATCAACTGGTTGTAGGGGTGACAATGATCCAATTGATGTATTAGAAATTGGTGAATATCGTGCTAGTTGTGGTGATATTTTACAAGTGAAAATTCTTGGAACAGTTGCACTCATTGATGAGGGTGAAACTGATTGGAAAATTATAACAATTAATATAAATGATCCAATTGCAAATAAATTAAATGATATAAATGATGTTGAGGTATACTTTCCGGGATTGTTAAACGCAACAATTCAATGGTTTAAGGTAAATTAGACATAAATTTAATTTTGTTTATAGTTTGTTTGTAGAATTAAAATAAAAATTTTAATTTAAAGATTTATAAAATACCTGATGGTAAATCGGCAAATGAATTTGCATTTAATGATAATGCAAAAAATTCTAAATTTGCACAAAATATTGTTTTTGAAACACATTGTTTTTGGAAGAAATTGATAAGTAAAACAATTGATTGTGATAAAATTTCATGGTATTATAACATAATTTGTGATTTTCCCTTTTTGTGGTTTTATATGGTTGTCATTAATTAAATTATTTTTGAATTTAGTTTGAATGTAACCAATTTGAAATCACCATTTAAAATTTGTCAACAGGATTCAAATGAAATTTTTAGTGAATACACTATTAGAGGTGATCCAGAAATGCTAACCGATTCCGGTAAGTATATAAACATTGCGTATACAAGAATAATTACTTTAATTTGACGAATGTCAACAGTATTCATAATTAGGCTTATTTGATTAGATTGAACAAATATATAATAAAATGCATTTTTTTCTTCCAGTTGACAAGTGGCATTATATTAAGCAGAATTAAAAGACGTTTTGTTAGAAATCAATAAATTATTTACTTTAGAATGTAATTAGTAATTAGTTGTAAAAGTAATTTCTTGTTTGTAATATTTAGTGTGATTAAACTAAAAAATCATTCCAAGTAAATATGTTGAATAACCAAATAGTTATAACTGTAATCATACGCATTTTTATCGTTGCGTACATCAATCAACGAGTTTATGAATTTCATGCTAAACATTAAATTGGATAACTTGAGCGATCAAATTCATTAATATAATTCATGTGACTCAATTGTTCAGAAAACGAAAGGTTATCCATTGTAGATGCAGACACTTATTAGAATTACTTCCACCGAATCTCGCTCTAGTACAAGCATTCAATTTCAAAAAACCGAATCCGTTTATATAAGCTAAAGGTTGTAATCGTATTTCCGTCAAATCCGAGATCATTGGTTTACGTTTTACAAGTATTTGTAAAGTTTTGGCAGTGCAAGTACATTGACTACTTAGGTCAATGGAATTGCTGTTGTTTATTTAATAGGTGTCCATTCACGCATTAGCACTTATTCTTTTAGTTGAATTTAATTTTAAAATGGTAATTAATAATATCGGTTTACCTTGTAGAGGTACAGAAATTCAACTCATCAACGAATGGCAGTTTTTTCAAATTATATCATTTTTAAGTATTATGAATAATTCCTACGACTTCACAAGGGTGTCAACAAGTTAGACGACCGATTCTGGAGAAATTGTTGAAGAATAAAAAACATTTCAAATGCAAAAATTGACTTTCATTTTTTGAACTTCTCGAACCATTAAGTGCATATTGCATATTATTAGTACTAAAAAATCTTAACGATTGGGTAACTTTTCAATTCATTAAAAAATTTATTTCGGACACAATCCATTTGGGCTCTGAATTATTCTTATAAAATCAGTTTCTCTTCCTGCTCCAAAAATTTTCAACGTGAAACTTTGACTTAAAGCTTTTTGAATTCAATTGTTAAAATAAATAAATATTTAAAAAATAAATCATCAATCTTTCTACATTATGGAATAATTTTGTATATTATTGAGAATTTCTTTTTTCCTGCATTCAAAACAAACGTTGGTTAAATTTCATTTAATTTTATGTAAATGTGCATTCTTTAGTTGCATACTAAAATTCTTTGGCCCACTATGTGGAATGCATTCTCTTCAGCTCTATACAACTCTTGTATGTGAATTTAAAGAAATATTTATGAATTTGAGAAAAAATATTTACAGATAAAAAAAGAACGAAGTAGGGAACAGAGATGGAGGAGGTGAGATATACAAAATATTATTGTTTTTCATAAATTTTCCATGTTGTTTTCCCATTTTCATTTGAGGCAACACATTTTCATTGATTTTTTTTTTGTGGGTATAAGAATTTTTGGTATGCGCAAAGATTGGTTAAGAAGCCATCGGGCATTGTAACATTTTCCATGCATCATATAACGAGTTATACCCGATAAGTGAACACACAGAGAAAGAAAACAAAAAAAAAAAAAAAAAAAAAAATTTGTACCTAACTCATCAAATGATTATGGGCTTTGTAGTGAAGAATTGAATGCAGTTTTAAAATTCCCTGTACAGAAGAAACACATATAAGCCATAAAAAAGTGGTGTTGTCTTATCTACAACATACAACACAAACAGTGTTTATTGTAAAAGTACATTATTTTTTTTATAAAATAAGTTTAGAGTATTTTTTAAAAAAAAAAAAAACGAAAAAACACTTTAGTCGTCCTTTTTAAAATTAGGTAAAGTTTTGTTTTTTTTTTTTTTATTGTTAAATTGTGAATTTTATGGTATTAATTAATGGTAAACCACACAGTTACAGAGGAGGTTTTTAAAAGATATACATTTTTTGGGCTTTTCATTTGAATAGTTTGGAAAAATTTTTAGAAAATTTTATTGGAAAATTATTAGTGTTTAGTTTTTTTTTAATTTTATAAAAAATGAAGTGTTTATGGTTTATATTTACATTGATTTTATTGTTTTCAATTGTTTGTGCAAAAAAGAAAAAGTTTGAAGGTGATTTCGAATTTATTGATGAGGTAAGTGAAATTTTTCTCTATTTTTAATAATCGAATTTGAAGATGCAAGAAATCTTACATAACAATAACAACTTTTCGTAGAACAAAATAATAAAAATAAATTCATATTTGAATTATTTAAAAACAAAAAAAAATTAAAAAGAAACTCTATTTTTGCTTTGCTTTTAAATTTTCAATATACCCAAAACCCATTCATTATGATGATATCTTCATATTAGTTTTTTATTTTATTTATTTTTTTTTATTTTTTTCTGTATCTTAACATATCTTCAAAGTAAAACCACTTTTATGTTAAAATAACACTGAAGAAATAAATATAAAGGTACATCATTGCATGCTTTTGTGAATATATTCTTTGGTAAGATACCCAAGGGACTAAAGAATAAAATAAAAATAAAATAAAAGAAGACAAGTTTTGTAGAGAAAAAAAAAATCAACATAAAAATAATTTTTATGTTTCTGAATTCTTTTTTTTTTTTTTTACTTATTTATTTAATTAACCACAATGAGTATATTTATAAGTCGTCCTGACAAGGAATGCTAGTATATTATATAATGTGTATGACATATCAACATTATTATCTAAACCTAAACTTTCATTCCGCGCGGGAGCATAGAGGAGCAGCATTGAATAGCCGCCATTGTTCTTATCATCTCTGACTATAGTACTTTAACATTTTACCCCATCCCATACCATAGGTACTAGACTCTTAAATGACAATTTAACACATTTTCATTTAATATTATATTTGACCAATAGTTGGTTGATATGCTTTTAGGTCAACCTATTGATGAAAACTTGCAAGTCCTCTATATTATTTTTCACAATTAACCGGGAGTTAACATCTAAACATTGATATTTAGATAGACTTGTGAGTAGTATTTTACAAGTCATTCAAAATGCACCCTCATGTCTGACTTATTGTGCTATAGCAGACAATAGACATTAGTAGCGAATTCGATATATGACTTAGAATTTACCTTGATCATCTGTCCGGTTCAATACAGGATCCTCTTCCATGGACTATGTTATTTGCAGATGACATAGTGTTAATAAGTGAGAATC